>JAGFPH010002516.1:37894-82184 GCA_018207615.1 Philaenus spumarius | reverse complement strand
ATGTATCACTAAGGATGACGACTTTGTCGTTGAAACGCGTTTGATAATTAAACTTATGTTAGTGAGAATAGTGTTATTTAAAAAAAATTAAATATAGCTACTTCCTTAAACAACCTCACGGATATAGTTTGTTTTTTATTAAACAATCCACACCACTAGGCTATTATATTCTGGACTGATAAATGTAACTATGGCTGCTTTGAAGGACGTTATACGAAATAATACATTTACGTATTAGACATCATAATACGACTTTTACTCGCACTTGACTGTTTATATTGTTGCTTTTCTATTATTTAGTTAAAGTATACGTCACCTAAATCATAAGTTTTACTTCATCTACAGTTCATGCCTAAATTAGTTAAAACATTAAACTGTTGAGTAGTTTTTAATTTAGTTTTTTTTTTAAATAAGATGATATTTCAATAACAATATGTATTAATATTAAAATGCTAGAGAAAACATTATTTAAATTATTGTTTAAATTATTCATACAACATTTGGAACGTACTGCAAAACAACCTGAATTACGCCTTCAAATAAAATGTATTAAAGCCGACTGTGGAATGGAGATTAGTTTGTCACTAGCTCTAAGCATTACATGGAGCAGCGTGTTTAAAACTAATATTTAAATAGACCGACATGAAGCTGCCCGTTAGACATGTTTGTGTTTTATTTTAATATTTTGCAAAACTATTAATAAAAACTAAATGTGTTTTTTGTCCTAAAATATTTCATGTCTAAGCATATATATTTCTGTTTTACAATTAAAATATGCGTTACGGTACTACATTCATGTTTAATTTAAATTATATCTTTAAAAAGAAAAAAGAAAAGCTTTTACCATCAACAATTATTTAATAGTTGCTATGTTCAGTTAAACAGTTGGAAAAAGTTACATTAGTTTAAAATATTAAAATAAATAAAGACGTTATGTTACCAGACAAGTAGACCTATAAGATTAAATAGAACAATAACTTAATATTGTATTTAAGAAATTAATTAGGTTAATTAAAATGTTATAGCTCATAAAAAAATGTAATTATGAGAAACAGCTTTTTGAAATTTTGCATTAAAATGTTTTAGATAAAATAACTCTTTTACATTTTAAATTCTAATAAGAAGAGTTGAAATAAGCTTTAACGGTTAATTCAAGCGTTAACCAATTAACATAACAATTGGTTTTCTCATGACTCTAAACCGAAAGAACAGATTTTAGGGATTAAACTTTTGGTGCAAAGCCTTGACAGCCCTTAGGTATGTCTGTTAGCATTCCAGCAACTCTGAACAATTTAGCAGATTTACACTGAGTAAAAAATATGTCATATTATCAAAAGATTTTTGTTTATAAATAATTATGACTGTATGTGGAAAATTCACAGAAAATGCATTATTATATCCTAAAACTTCTTCTGCAATTTTATGATAAAATAAAATTTATGTTATCAATTAGCAACTTTTAAGATAACGACGAATATGGGTTCATTTTTATTAGATTCGTTTAAGAGTAATTTATTTTTGTTATATTTTAGTATAGACTAAATAAGTAGTTTTATTTTACTAAAGACTAACGTGTTACAATGGAGAAAGTTCTTGTAAATTAAAAAAAACATGTAAAATGAGAATGTTTAAGTCTTGATCGGTGCATTTTTTTACTGAAAAAAATTTAATTAACAAAGAAAATTAAATTTTTTGCAAAATGTATAATTTCGACATTTTAAAAATTAAAGTTTTAAAACTATGTAAAATGACAGTTATGGCATGTAGATTAACATAAGGTGGGCCTAGTCGGATATATTCATTCTGCATAATAACAGGTTAAACAATTTGGAGCGTTATTTTAAAAAATGCATATAAATTTATGCTTACAACCGATTTAAATGCTTCGAACTCAATTAAGGTCCCGAACACGACCTTAAACGCGCTCCCAATCTTTTAAGACTAGTGAAGTAAAGTTGGTGGGCGAACTTCTCTTCTGCTGTAAGTTAATGTTCCTTTTTCAAGATAACGCTCTACATTTTTTAAACAGTCATTGTGTAAAATCAATATATCAAAAATAACAAAAAATTGTTTTGCATAACATCTGTACTTAGTCAGAATTTTTATTTTACTAAGTCGACAAGTGTCATATTAAACAAATAAAAGAGCACAGTGGAACCTTTAGCAATAGATAGTACTGTATTTATTATTGGTTATATTTTTTAACTTTAATAAAATTTTTTAACTTTCAGTTATTTGTATTTTTTTTTAAACCATAGACCTATATTATTTATATTTTGTTGATCTGTATTTGTTAATATTGGATTTTAAAGGTTATGTTATTTTATTTTATTAAGTATTTAATTTCTTTTGTTTGTTATTTATTTCATTAGGCCTATTAGTTTTTTTTATTCTATTTTATTATTATTATTATTATTTCTGTTTGACTGTTTATATTTTTAGTAGACCACTTTATTATTTTTTTTCTTTAATAGTTTTATAATTCATTGTTAAATTGGTTTTTATTGGTAATAATAGATACTAGTAGTAGATTTAATGTGGCTCCTCCCATTCCCCCACCAGGATTAACCGGTATGGGGAGGAGTGGGGGGAGGGGGTGTATATATAGCTCTGTAATATTGTATGTATACTTTCAGACTGGGACGACTACACAACACTGCAGGACCCGGGGTAGTGCCTTCTTCTGTTCTTCTCGATAGACACGTCCAGTGAAGTTTTCGGACGGCCCTTGGAGTTCCGAGGATGGTTTTATCACAGGGAGCGCTTCACATCGAACACGACTAACGGACGCACACTCATCGTCGCTGGCGGACGCCTTCATTGGGGAGTTCTCCTGGTATCTGATGTTGGTTACTGCGGGCAGCGAAGTCAACCATACAATACACTCTTCTTCGACGGACGATCACCACACAACTCCGGCCGACTCTTCTCCAGTCTTCCGTAGTCCGACTGTCGGTCGGGCTGCGGGTAGCGATTTCTTCAAGCGCTAATTCATTGTATTACCTGTTTCAGCAGCTCTTCACTTTGGAACTCGAGTCGGGCCTTCATCGTAGCTCCGGGATCACTCTGCCAGTTCTGTTTAGGTACGGGTCAAGCTGCTCTGCTGCCGGCCCGGTCTCGGGGAATGATTTTCTCAAGTTTCTTCTTCTGTTTGAGCCAGTCAGCTCTTCACTTCGGAACTCGAGTCGGGCCTTCATCGTAGCTCCGGGATCCCTCTGCCAGTGCTGTTTAGGTTCGGGTCAAGCTGCTCTGATGCCGGCCCGGCCTCGGGGAATGTTTTTCTCACTTTTCTTCTTCTGTTCTAGCCCGACTTCTTCACTCGTTCTCGGGATCGTGCCTTCCTTCATCGGAGCCGTTGCCGTTGATTGCTGATCTCGAGTAGAGACATCTTCAAGACCGCCACCGCTATACCATTAATGAGATTTTGTTATGTTTCAGATTGACTCTTACAGTCAATAGGGATATTCCGTAGACGCTGTTACTCCTCCCCTGTGAGCAGTTTGGGGAGAGGGGGATGGTTTAGTGGGTAGTTGGGTCCGCGCGGCAGCGGATCGAGTCCCACAGTACCTCTCAGGCTGGCTGAGGGGTCTGCGTAAGAGCATTCCTCCCCTTAAAAAAAAAAAAAAAAAAATTAATGTATACTTTAGTAGTGTTAAAACTCTCTGAGGATGATGACCATGTCATCGATATGTACATAAGGGTAACGTATTAAACATAAATTACAATTTAGTTGTTTAGTTATTGTTTTTGTTCCTTGTTTTGTGGTTCGGGGTTTTATTTAAATCAGTGTGAAGTGTCATATTATTAAAATTATATAAATTTTTTTTTTAACACTGTTTCTATATCTTTTCCAACAAACGTTTTAAAATTATTAATATTGAACGTTGAATATTAAAATTATTGATATTACACAATTTTCAGTTTTCAAAGTACTGCAACTTCAACAAAGGAAAAACATAACTTATTACTGTGGAAAGCGGATTGGAATTCACATCAGAGACTACTTTCACAAGTGTTATGTGTAGTTTTCTTAAAACCATGGCGTAAAATACTTTCACAAAGCTTTTACGTGACCACGATTTTCTTATGTTCCACAATACTTGTGGTTCTTTCATTATACATTGAGTTAGGCATTCGAATGGATATTCTATTTTTTTCTGCAACACTGTCAGGAAGATGTAAACATTAATTGTAGTGCACTTTATTTTAATTTTCATTATAAACTTAATTTAAATTCTACTACTGCATATTATGTTAAGTTTTTTCCTCATACTATAGTATTTTCCGCATATTTAAGAGTTGAATTTGTTCCCTCTCTGTGGAAACATACCAAAAGATAATAACTAATTAGATATATACTGACCTCGTATTACAATTATTTATAAGTTTGTATTTTATATAAAAATGTCTATGGTTGCCAAAACAGATAACTTAAACAAATACAGGAAACACTCATATTAGGCAATAAACTTACAACCTCTTTATTCATAAGCCACGGACGGGTCCGAATAAGGTAAAGAAATTAGACTGGAAATAATATAAAAAAGAATGTCGGACCACCACCATTAATCAAATAAAACCGAACTGTTGAAAAGTTGAACAGAATCAAAGCACATTTAGAAGGTCCGAAATGTCCAACAAGTAAAGTGGTTAGCTACTCAAAAGCGTTAACAACTAAAAGACGTTTTGAAGTAGTTGAAACAAAGTTATTTTATAAAAATATAAAACTAAAATAACAACTTCTTTTATAAGTTAATTATTTGTATTGCATATTTACTAATCCATCTCATAATTTACTCATCACGTGAATACACGATCAAATTTGATTTTGTTCATTACGTTCTATAGATAATTTAAATTAATTTTATATTTTTAAATTTATGTAGTTTATTAATAATAGTACATAAGTTATAAATATTCAACGGTGATGAAGCATTGGCACTAATGGTTAAATCTGAGAAATTTAATTTTAAAGCTTAAGTAAAGAACTGTTCAAATTATATGACACCATTATTTTTCCTTTGATGCAACTTGAGTAAGGTAAAACTTATTTCCAATGAAGATGTCTCAAAAGCTGAAAGCTTCATTCAGATAACGACGTTATTAGTGCACTGTGCGTTCAGAGATAAGGATGGTACATTAAAGGAAAAGTGTGGGATTTGGTAAATATTTACGATTCTTATTTATGTTTCCGTGTATAATTTTCTTAGGAAGTCAAAAGGTGAGGTATTGAATAAATAATAAATTCAATCTTAATTCACTGACACAAAAGATAATTAATTATAGGTGGCCAGAGTGACGCAATGGTGAAACGTGCTTTACTGTTACACTGTTACATTAGTTAAAGTCTAACTGGTATAAAATACAGATTTTTAGAAAAGACAAATATTGAATTCCAGTATTGAAAAATAAATATGATGTTGCTAAGGCTAATTAATAATAACAGATACCTTATTGTTTAGTTTTTACTCTCAAGAACTACATCACTGGCTCATAAATTTATCTTAATTGGATTAAGTACTGCATATTTAAAAACTCAGAAGCAGAGTGGCAGAGAGACTTAAGCACTTGTAGAGTCTGGTACAATATTGGAACCTAAAATACAGATCACGTAGTTTCTAAATTGATTCCTGGCTATCTATTTACTTTTTCTTTATGCTTCTCACACCGTTTGTGTTAGTAGAACAGGTATACAATAAAGACTTTAAAGAAAAAGGAAAAAAGTAAATTACAAATTTACTATAGTCTTGTATTAATGTGGGTAAAATTGTCGCATTTAAATTACTTAGGACGTAAGTTCATGTAGTGGTTGCCGCTAAGACAGAACGTGACACTAATCATGATATAGTTAAAGATTTAGTATAAGATGAGCTGCAACGTTTTCTAATACTTGTTGAACAAAACAAGTACATTTGTGTATAAATAGAAAATATTGAATGCAGGTTTGCATGTACTTGGTAAAATGTTGAAACCTAATGCATCACTGACGATGGCATCATTGTCGTCGAAACTCGTTCGAGTAAATAAAGGCATTATCACTTTGTGTTTTAAGTTTTATTCTATCAATCAAATGAAAGCTCAACATCTATTAAAAAAGTACTTCTTTCTATCATTAACAGACTATGTTACCCTGTAAAAATAGTTCCCTCATCTAGACGTTATTATAATCTAATTTTTTCTCAAACAAAACCAAACAACAGTAAAAGGTGACAAAACGCTTGACATTGTGTAAATAGTTACTATACTCAGAACACATTTATAAGTAAACGTTGAGTTTATTACAAGTTCAATTACTGCTAGCTGGTTGTTAAAATAAGTGTTACGTCAAAATGTATAAAGTATACGGCGTATGTTTTGTTATTACATTACAAATAACAAAAGAGTTAAATAAATATATTATCTTACCTCTTCGGTAAAATACCTCTTATAAAAAGGTTCAAGAAGTATTTTATTATTATTATATGTTATTATTATTATTATTTTATTTTATTATTATTATTATTTTATAAAGAGTTAAATAAATATATTATCTTACCTCTTCCTTAAAATACCTCTTATAAAAAGGTTCAAGAGGTAAAATTACGTTCGTATTACATTTTACGCAATAATCATTTCAAGAATTAAACTTGTATTTAAATTTACCTTTTATTGGCATAAACTTTAAACTTCATTAAAATGCTGTTATAAAATTCATAATATTTATAAATTCACTAAACAAAAATAAATAACTATGACAAAATGTAAAGATTAGCATACTAATTAAAATACAATTGGTTATATGTACTTACTACCCCAAATCCTAGTGGCCGTTTTAACAAAGTAACTTTGATCACTCTGACCAATTTTGGATTAAATAAATATAAATTATGAAAAAATTTTACAACTTAAACCAAATAAAATTTAAAGTAAGATCGAAATTTGATCTAAAAGGATTTATCTAAATTCCAATGAAAACTGAATGCACTTGTTTTATTCCAAGGAATACATAAATAGAAAATTGTTTTTATTCTGATGCCATACTCTTAGAAATATATTTACAATAACCAATGAATATCGATTTACTTAAATATTAAGTAATCCCTTTATTGTTTTAATAATAAATCACAAATTTATATTGTTTTATTGTGCTATCGAGGCGCAATCAGACGGAAATAAAGTAGAGCATTCAAGAGCTAGTTGGGTTTTTTCAGCAGCGTTCACAACAGTATTTTCACAACAATAAAATCTGACTACCGAACTTGAAATGCAGCACTTTATAAATGAGTTACGAATGAAAACTAAATACAAGAAAATATCCTGGTATTGTTATTTTGAATAAAAGAACAATTTATGTTCTATTATATACTTTACTACCAAGCATAATAAACACAGAAAACAAACGTCCGTATAAATTTGTTAAAAGAAAAATATTTCTGAAAATATAAAATTAATCAAACTTGAAAATTAGCATCTCTGGTATAGTTTAAAGTGTATTATTTGTAACGGCATATTTCTTTCTTTTTCGTTATCGTTTTTTAATTGTCAATGGATATTTCTTCAATAGCTTCATAAAGAGTTCTGATATAATATCTAAAAGCCAACGAAAAATCTTGTCTAGGTTTGAATTGGGAATTGGTAAATTAAATTTAATATTTTCTTTTACAACGAAAAAAAGAAGAAAATTTTTCTACTATTAAATTGCTTAAGTCACACGCTTTTTGTAGGCCAGTAAATGAGTCCAGTTTTGTAAACTTGATTGTTGTTTGTTCTATGTAATATTTTGTTTATAAATGACATACACAAATATTAATCCCTAATTAATAAAGTGCTTTATTATATAAGTTATCACGTTGTTATGTTTTATAGTAACACTCTTTTACCCACTCTGAGTGAGTTTATTATCACTATAAATTAAATTAATAATGTAGAGGTTTATTAAGATTAATTAGTATTATTATCGTTTGTAAAAGACATTTCAAAATCGTAATATTCTCTATTTAGGTTTTGATATTTCCATGCATTTATGTATATCCGTACAACTTTTAAAACAAAACAAAAAATATTGTTTAGAATTGAAATCACAATGAATTGAAATCCTGCGGCTTCAGTTGCCTGAATTTCCTGGAAGAGATTAACTCAAAAGTAATGAAAATTCTGTTTCTGGAGTTCTCTCAGACACTACGAAATAAATTCCGAAATTTTGTGATAATGATGCTATATATAATTTTTATTTTATCTCGTCTATACAGTTCCAACCCAACATACATAATATTTAATAAAACTTAGAATTTTCCACGCTGAAAACCAAACATAGACAGAACACAATAACCATTTCGAAGTAAATAACCCAAATCGTAACTTTTTGTTAGCGAATATTAAAATTCCGTCGTACCTCGATAATGCTTCATCTAATCGGCTTCGATCTTGTTGCATAGTTCTAAATATTTTTTTCGGAAGCGTCGACAGTAGATTTTTTTGAAAGCGAAAGAAATGAATTCAAGCCACTCAGCCAAAGCTAGTCTTTTGAATTATACACCATTTTCTTAATAATTAGCAACTTTTACTAGAACTTCCAGTCAAATTTTAAATCTCTAGCGATAGTAATTCAAAAGATACTGTGAATAATTAGTGAGCGGTTTGTGGCTAGTAAATAATATTATCAAATTAAATGTTAAGTACGTATTTTATACAGTTTTATGAATTTATTACATACTTTTCGTACATTTTAATGAAAATAAATGCAAAACATTGTAAATACAATTTCAACTAGTGTGTAATCTTCACTTAAATGGTAGTAAAAGTAGTAAGGTAACCAAGTTTTAAGAAGTTATATTTCGGCGCCGTTTTTTTAATTTTTTTCTGAAATATTAAAGCTCAAATCTTATAAAAGTACTATTTGATAAACAAATAGACAATTCCTGATTGAGAATGTTATAAAAAAATAGACCTTAATATAAAATATTGCCTTTGTATAATTATATTGATATAATAAATGTATCTTCAAAAATGTAGGTACATCTTTATACATACATTTAAAAAAAGATCAGGTTTTATTAACAACTAAGAAATACTATCAGGTATATAATATAAAAGCAAGTCTGTTTATGTACAGTAATGTTGAAATATTTTTTTTAGTAATCCACTTTTCTTAAAGGAAGACGTGATGGAAATTTGTATTTTTAATACCTTTAAAATTATGCTAAATAAGGAGAATTGATATTATTTTGATTATACCATAGTATTTGTACATTTTTTATTTACGATAATATATTTATAATGGTTTAAGGTTGGAAGGCGTCTTTAGTTTAAAGAAATATCTTCTCTTTGTCAGTCTATTTTATCAACTCAATATGTGCTTTCACAGAGGCATGTGCCATTTGTTCAGTTCAAGGTATTTCTTTTCAAAGGTTTCATTGTGTGTAAATGTTATAAAAGATAAAAGCTTCTGAGGTCAAACAAAAATATTATGAAATCAAAATTTACTCGGAGTGTAATACATAATAAAATTTGAGTTTCATTTTAAATAAACAGATAGATGTATTATTTGATAAAAATATAAAAATCGTATGTATGAACTCAAGTAGCTTTGAAAATGTTCTATTTCACCGATTATAAACTTCAATTTATATTATTATTTTATATTTAGTTAGCCTGTAACATGTTTAAAAAATTGTTTTGTATGTAACAAAATATTATTATTTATTAATATTTTTTTCAATAAGATAGCTTTGTTTTCTTACCGATTCCTTAGTTGGTTACTTTATACAAGTTTGCAAAATCACTAGTATAAGTATTTGTTTAACCTAATACACCATATTGTAAAGAAACCAGAATATTGTGTCTACTTCTGTAATATATATTTGCATTACTGACTCAGCATTTTCTTCCAAATCAGTCGCAAGTACATTTCCTTTTCTAGTGAACACAAAAATGCCATTTTCCCTGAGTGCATTTTAACTTAGTTTTTTTAAATACTTTGCAATGGAGTTAAAGTGACACAGCTTTCCTTAAATAATTGATTGCAAATGACAATTAACTGAACGGAATTGTGAACCAGTTCATAACCAAATTTAACCGTCATTCAATTTCCGAAAGTATACTGAAAAGAAGCACCAAAGCTTTGAAAGTAATACAAGAAATATGTTTTTCGCAAAAGCAATATTAAAAACCTAGATTTAGAAATAATGGAATTTCACACCAGACTTGAATTCAAAGATCTTATTTTTCTCACCTTCGTCACATATGTTATTTTTCTCCGCCTAAAAAATGGCGAAACAAATTTTCACTTTGAAGTATGTATTTCAAGTTAAACTAGTAAAATAAGACTATAATAAGGTTTTTCAAACAATGTTGAAAATATAAGATGGTTTTTTTTTTGAAAGACTTAAAACACAACTTGTACTTAAAATACCAATTCTAATATTTACTAGATATCTTTATAATTTCAATGATCACTAAACAGCAATATGTAAATAAGTAATTTACGATTTCTTTGTGTTTAATTCAGGATTTAATAACTATTTACAGTGTTAATCTTGTAAATTGTAGGATTATATACATGATTCATAAAAAAATTTATTGTTATATACTGATAACATATTTGTCGACAATTCAAAGGCACACACGTTTAGATTTTCTGGCCTGTAGGGAGTGGAACGTTATGTTCAGTTTATTGTTACTGTTATTGCCGTTTGGACTGAGGATTGTTTTAATTAATTTGTTGTCAGACTTCACGATCCACTGGGATACATTGCGCTGCTAGTAACACTCGTTCAAAGGATTTAGTTTCATGTAATATTAGCTTTAATAGAAACAAATAATTTTTATAAAACGATTTGTAATCGAAAACAAATAACAGCGTGGATATTTTAAGGTATAATAACCGTCATTAACTAAATAAAACCCCTCATTTTTTAAGTACTCTCCATTGTTAATTAAATACAAACAAATAAAGCTTTGATAGTTATAAATCAAAAGAAAATTGTATTCGGACATTTTTTAATTTTAAGGGATTTTCTATGTGAGCATTGTACATTTTTTAAAATTTTTGAACTGTACAGAGGAAATACTATAATTTAAAGTAGGTAAACTATATATTGTATATATATCAGCAATTCGTAAAAGCGAATAAACTTTTAAACCTTCAAGGTATTATAAAGAACATTATAAGTTAAAGTAGGTATATAAAAAAACTGTATTTTAGCTGTGTACAAATAACTCGAGAAACTGTCAGTGTTTCTAAAAATATATGTTTGTCAATGTTATTAGTTCGAGTCCTTATATAAAATTAACACCTACACACTTATTAATCACTTCTCTTGTTTATAGGACATTGCTTCAACTTCAAACACACATACTTGTCATGGAAGGGGATCTCCAACTATTTTAACGGCAATACATGATTAAATTAATATAAATTTAAGGATTTATTAATGCAGGTTAAATACACTATTAATTTACACTAAATATGAAATAATGTAAAATCCATGATTATTGGCAGTGTTAATCAATTATTACTTATAGTTACTATTAATAATGATGTAGGTTATTTCATATTTTGAATTAAATTTATTTTCCTTCTAATTTCCTCTTTCAACTTTAGTAAAAAATTTGTATCAAGTGTAATGCACAAACATTTAATACACCAATTATTAAAATGGATTTGTATTATTTGTTTTTATATTTTTTTATCTCATGCCAACATAAACATAATTTACATAATAGATTTAATTTCTGCAAAAATGAATCAATACTGAAAATTGTTTATGAGTAATATTTTTTAAAGTATTAACAACATTTACAATCTTAACGAATTTACTTTACAATAAAAATACATATGTTATAATAACGCCCTAATAAGGTAAGACACAAAAGGAAACATGATGTAGTGGTTGGATCGATGAAACCAAATTACTGGCGAGGCGGAAACAACTGTTAACGAGTTTCCATCCATCAGAGCGAAACTGAATTTCTCAACGCAACACTGCTCATTCCTCAACTTCCTGTATTTACTTCCAACGGTAACTGTATTATGATAGTCGAAAACTAAATTTCATCGTGACTAATGGTCGTAAATATTCGTATAACATGTAAATGTTAGTTTAAATGTACAAAGGGAACACACGTTTAGGCCATGTATCTTATAAATAGAAAATAGCCGAGCATATTTTGTCCGAAAATTATAAGTTCTATTGGTTGAAGACCAAAGTAATAATCAGAAACAATTGTTACAAACGAAAAATAATTGAAGCCTCATAAATTATATAACAAAAAACATTTTATAGAAAAAATTTTAAAAACATTAAAAAACATTTTTTGGGGGAAATTTTATAGGAAAATTATATTACAACCCAATCAACTAAACTTTTGTAGAAATCAGGACATTATGGTTTTCTTTCATTAAAATTGAACAAAACATAATAGAAAACTTCATAATTTGTTTTAATGCTAAAATAATAACGGATAAACCTCTAGAAGACCACTACAACAGGATCCTATGATCGGACTGTAAAAGAGGGGTTAAATATTGTTCACCTGCATTAGTCTTGACAGGGTTGTTGGTAAACACCAGCGACCAATAAGGACTTATTAAGACAATTATTAATAATCAATAAATTACAATAATAGAATAATAATTATAAAAAATAAATTTACAAAAAAAAACAAATTAAATTTGAAAGAGATAGTATCGTACAGCGGAAGTACAACGGATGTCCAGTATTAAATTATAATATGAAGAACGCATACGACATAGACCAAATCTTTAAAAGCACAAAATAATGCAGATATGCCTAATTTTACAACCAATAATAATGAACAACTATTCAAATGGACCAATCAGAAATGAGTCAAAAACACGCGACAAAAAGATGGTTGGAGAGCAACGCGTGGAAAACGAGATCAGTTTAATTTTTTTAATGGAGAAGGGGAAACATCTAATAATTATATGCACCAACAACCAACTAAAATCATTAAAGTGAAAGTTAGTAAAGGGGAGAAAGGATGTTTAAAGACATGTAAGAAGTTTTAATATTTTTTTAAATTGTAAGACAGATCTCGGGAGTAGGAATATTCAAATTGAGAAACGAGAACATAAATCAGCCTTTAGTTTTAGAACTACATTATCATAATAAGATGCACTTAGCTTTATTGGGACTGAGCCATTAGAATTAGCTGGTAGGCTAAGAGTTGTTAAGCAATTAGGGACGGTTCACAATTTAACAGTAGAGATTTAAACAAAACATTTCTAACACGTAATTACATCGTAGGTGGTTAATTGATGTATTAGATAAATTCACCCTTTTATTGTTATGAATTGATTTGTTTAGATGGCCTCGAGGGCCTATTTTATGTTTTGCGTAACGTTAATCATTGTTAATTGTTGAGTAGCCTGATGGGTGGCTATGAATTGAAGGGAGTAAGGTAGTGAAATATTATTTAGTAAATTGTAGATTAAATTGTAACTGAAATTTTGGAGAAATTGTATGAATCTATTTAGATTTTTGTACCCATATGTCTCTGTAATACCTAGTCTCCGGAGTTCCCTCACGAGTCACGAGCCAAGAGAAGCGTACCAAAAGGAAAATACAAGGCACAACATTATCCCATGAAATCTCCACATTTAATAACCAGTCGAAGTCATTATAGGAAGAGGAAGGTGGCAAGTTGGAAACATTGCTTCCTGTTAACATGAGATGTGGAAATCAAGAGTGCAACCACTACCACTAGTTTGCTACCACCTTTAAATGTCTGAAATAAAATTAATCAACACAAACCAAAGAACATTTAAATATCTAGTTTGGTAACACCATGTTTATTTACTATTTCCAATATCCACCTACAGGAACAGTCCAAAGTATAATGTGAAGGGAAGTGACTTTCGGAAGAACCAGCAATTAAACTTCAGCTATAGCATATAGTATGTGTGAAATCAATAAAGATGATGGAATGATATTTGGGATAGACTCCTATCTTATCTGTCTATTGTATGCCTGTATTACTTTAAAGTTTAAGTTTATTTTGAAAATGTTTTATTGAATGAGAAAACATTTTTTCACAAATTCCCTTTTCTATCAAAATTGTTGCCCATTTTATATAAATATACCTAAAATGTTTCGTCAATATAAGACGATCTGATAATATAATAAAAAATTGATCTTCAAACATTATTAAACGCCATAAATATTTATTGAATAGCAAATTGGAACTTTTTAATTATCATACTAACATGTATTAAAGCAACTATTTTTATGACATGCAATTGTTTCTTATAAAACTATATATGCTTTTAACTTATCTAGTATGGGTTACAAGAAGATTAAAAACAGCTGTATTCTTATCGTGAAGGAAAGCTTAGTTTCGTGTATTGGCAGCTAGAGATTGCTAAACTCTGATTCTGACAGTATAATCTCTCCATCCTACAATATCACCAACAGCTGTACTTTAATCAAGCATGTCTACGTGTAATCTATACGTACTAAATGTAATCTTATAATACTTTCTGTTTTCTACTTACTACAAAACATTTTTACTTAAAAGAACTGTGTTTTACAATGCCTTTTATAATGATATATATTTACAAATAACAGACATTTATTTAAAACATTGTCAACATATTTAAAATGAATATATAATAAACAATTTATTTTAAAGGTCTATTTCATATTTACAATGTCCTAAAGTTGGAGTAAATTATTTGGTAGGGAACTTTAAATAAAAAATTACCAAAGTAGATGTAAATAAGTTGTAGAAAACCTAAAACTGTTATGCTTTATCAACCGCCATTTGTCCAGGGCTATTACTAAGAGTCTATAAAATAAAGAAATGCATCAGTTTATCCACTAAGTTTCCTGAAGTGGTCTTTGCATACCGCACTGTATCGAACGATCCAAACATGTCGTTTCAACAATGGAGCCTATTGAAAGACTGGCGATGAACGGCAGTGGTTAATTCTTCTTTGTAGAAAGGCCATTATAATTTTTATAAAAAGCATAAAACTTCATGACTTAGGTTTACATCATATTATCCTTGTATTGTGTTCCGTGCTAAAAACTCAAGTACAGGCAAAAATATAAGTGAAGTTACTATAAGATTGTCATACAGTTACACCTAATTAATAAAGACATAAACAAAGATAATCTATATTATAATTACCGAGGGACCAGAGCTTTGTAGTACACTCAGACTATGTAAGTTACAAAGGATAATTGCACGATAACAAAGAATTTTATAATAATTAACATTTTAATACAATCTGTGCAAGCAATACTTGATTAACATAAAGTTCATTATCTTGGAAATGATGAAGTGTACCAAGGTAATCGCGGAAGCGTTGTAAGCGAACTTGCAGTGAACTGAAGTCACTAAGACAGTCTATCACAATTGTATTGTTTATATTTAAGTCACTTTTAAATTTACACAGATTATACTTATAGAATGTTATTAATATCATTTTCTTGGCAATGCCCATGGTAATAATTGCCTCGTTTGCGTAGTGTGATTTATGCACTTGCATGAAATCCAAGCGAATTAAATTTAGCTTTGAACATTTCTGTACTTGTCGGTAAAACACCCCTTGCATAATTGACATGGACTCTCCTATATCGTATGAACAACTAATTAATATGGTCTGATATTTTGAGACGAAGATAGAAACGGATAAATGTAGAGACGAGTTTATTTGACGAGGGAAAATAAAAATACTAAACAACAACGAATACTCTCTCTCTGCTTACCATGTATATAATTTACCTCTAGATGTGTTTAGTAATTCAGTATGGAACCATGATATGGACGAAACGGAAATTCCCATCAGAGACTTGAATTACAAAATCTTACATTGTGTCACCTTTGTAAATGTGACTTTATTGATGCAATATTTTATAGTGGTAACATTTGGATAAGTGGTCTTTGTGAAATCATGATAAACTATGAAAATCTAATTTGTCATAAAATTTGTGAAATTATACTCAAAAGAAAAAATGCATCATTGATTGAATGTTGTAAGAAAAAAAAGCATACATAGTTGCAAAAGAAATATTTAAAACATTGATTTAACATTGATTTTTAAGGAACGGAAATCTTCATCAGAATTTCATATTAAATTTTCACACATTTAACTATGTAAGTTTGCTACGTCTAAAAAATGGTTATAGCAAAACTGCTAAACTTATGGGACATTTGAAGTATGCAATTTATATTGTAAAATTAAATACAATAAGACTTGTTTTGGCAAATTTGTAAAGCAAAAATAATTTTGTTGCAAGACTAAACAAAATGGTTAAAAAACCAACTCGAATAAATTTCTTGTCATGTTTACAATTCCAATGAATATTTACGGAATTATACTATTAATAACTTAAGAGATCTTCCTAAATGTTAAGAATTCAATAATGCCTTTTGTCATAAATCCTGTTGTATTGTTAAATACATGATTCTAAAATATGTAAATGGTTATTTACTACTTACGTTCATATTTTTTAAAGATAAGCTTTTTTATATAGTTTGTATCTTCTTTGCATTTAAAACTTCGATTATTTTATTTTGCCAGTATAAAATAGAAAGTTGTGTTTATTGTTACTGCTATTACTGTTTGGACTGAT
Organism: Philaenus spumarius; assembly: GCA_018207615.1. Classification (NCBI taxonomy): domain Eukaryota; kingdom Metazoa; phylum Arthropoda; class Insecta; order Hemiptera; family Aphrophoridae; genus Philaenus; species Philaenus spumarius. The sequence continues at coordinate 65,604 of JAGFPH010002516.1, read as the reverse complement.
GGTTGTTTCAATTAATTTGTTGTCAGACTTCACGAGGCATTTAACTGCTAGCAAAATGACTTCAAAGGATTTAGTTATGTAATTTAAGCTTTAATTTAAACATAGAAATTTCTAAAACTATTTTATTCGAAAGCAAATAAAAGCGCTTGTTCATATATCTACATTTCTAACGTATAACAAAGTTGCGTAGATTAGCGCCTGCTTACTTGTGTTTATTTGCTATACTCTAATCTCTGGTTTTTATTTGTCTATCAGGCATAAAGTAAAAATATCAAGTAAATTTTCTATGTAAAAGATTCTTTAAAACTGTTTAAATTTTTTTTACAATACATTAAATATATTAATAACATTTAATTTGTCTAAACTCAGTATCTACACTTTTAAATTAGTTTAAAGTTATTAAACTATTTGAATTATTAAACTTAAATAAATCTAACTAACTGAGTTGCTACCCATACGTAACATATGTTAGGCGTACTAACGCTATACTCGGCACTGTGTATTGTTTGTTTCTTATATAAGGACAAAACATATGTTCACTTAAGAATAGTAGTTTCTACACTCGATTCCACGTTCACCGTGCAGTACAGAGCGTCAATAAGCCATGTTATATATACATACGACAGTCTCAGCGATAGTAGCCAACTAAAAAACATCAACTCCCATCTAACGCTCGGTCAGTTGACGCAATCCGCATGGCAATAAACGAGATGTTCCCTGTTAGGCTAGGGACACACTATCCGAGAGATCGCCCGGACGGGCTTTACCCGGAACAGGGCCCGAGTGGATCAGATTGTGACAGAACACACTAACCGAGCGAATGCCCGGAGTCAATCAGTGAACAGTTGTTTTGCCACTATGGAAATTCTGTATTCTGTTTAGTTTGTATACTATTATTTACTGTTAGTCGTCAATTAATTGTTGATTACTTAAATCTGTTGCATAAATGTGTATAGGCCTACATTTACTTTCATGGTAATCATTCAGAATCATGTTTAAAAAAAGTAGAAGTAATGAATCAATCTTGTTTTTAATTGTATTAAGTTTATATTGTGTTAATAATTTTTTTTTTTTATAGCCATAATAAATCATTTTTACTCTGTTTTCTAATCATTTGGAATGTTATGTGTTTTAAAAGAAATTAATAAATCTATGTCAATATTCAAAGACGAAGACATCCCGTAAATGCAAGTCTCAAAATATTTCAGCACACAAGCCACAGGTATGCACAGTTATACTCTCATCTAGGGTTGAAACAAGACTGCCAATGGCTGAATAGCTCCGTTCTCTTTCCGGGTCCCGGGTGATTGACCATCTAGTGTGTTCTTTGTCATAAGACACAATGCTTCTCTCTACTTGGTTCCGAGACTCGGACGGGCTAACTCTCGGCCGAGCGAGTAGAGAATACCCGGACGTGCTTCCGAGACCCGTCCGGGCAAACTGTCGTCCGGGCGTAGTGTGTTGTGCCTCATGCCTCCCTATGTATCACCACTCGGACCCGGTTCCGGGTAAAGTCCGTCCGGGCGATCTCTCGGATAGTGTGTCCCTAGCCTTAAGGTGTACAATAACCATCATAGTCTCAGCTATTTGTGTATGAATAGCACATTTCTTAGTAAAAAATATGATTTTGCCGACGGTAGAATTAATTTAATCTTAATTGCTAATGCTAAGGGAAAATCTAACACGGTATTAAAAATAAAAGAACAACATTGTTTCTATTACATTCTTGAAATAAATGTAAACACAAATTGTAAAACTTAAAATACAGATTTTGTAACATATTTACTTCTGTAGTATGTATCACTTTCACCAGTGGTCATTTCTCATACACGGCTTTGCAGAAATATTTAAACCACTATAACAACTTACAAGTTATAAGAAAAGCTCTTGGCAGCCGCATCCTTAATATTTACCACATTTGAATTTTGGTTTAAATATATCATTAATAAATATTTTACATTTAACCAAAACGTGAACGATGTCAAAAGAATCTTACGAAATACATCCAAGCATTACTGAATTTCACCACTATCAAGTGAACAGCATTACGTAGAAATTAAGGTAATTCATAAACGCAAGTGCATTCTGATAACAGTTTCTATACGGAAGTAATATGATAATTTCTATTCTTCTTTTGTAACATTTTAATTAAAAATTCTATCCTGGAATATTAATCCTGATAGTTCTGTTGTCTCCTTACAAATTAAAACTTTTTTTGTTTCGTTGTGCTTCCGAGATGCAATCAGATAGTAATCAAGGAGAAATGGATGGAATATATTCGCCCTGCTTGAATATCTAACCTTGAGTATTGTAACCCTTAACTGCAGTATAGAGGGGGAAAGTAGACATAGAATGCCAGTTAATAGAGATGCAAATTCCTTTTTATTGTTCTTCTAATTAAAATGTACATACATTATCTTTTATTACAGGCTGAGATATTTTTTAATTATCATAGTACAGTCCAAGCAAGCATGAACCTGAAAAGTATGAAAAAAAGCAAGCTTTTGGGTAAGTAAATGGTTGTTAAAATGTGTGCCGCTTTATATTTTAATGCTCAATTCTAGTTTTTTGATTTATTGTATGACAAGGTAAAGAAATTGAGCATATTTAATTTATGTTTAACTGAAAATAAAACTAATGAATATACATTTTTATTCAATACTTTTAAATGTAAAAGAAATATCTCAAGATAATAAAACCTGTGACATTTGTTCAAAGTGGAATATATCCTATTTAATGTATTCCTGGCTGTACGTAATACTTCCAGTTTGGTTCTAGTCTGTAAAACACTCAACAATATGTCATGATATTGTACTTAAAACACACCAAAAAGTAGAATTAATATTATTTGCCTAATATTTGTATATGTTAAACCAATACGTAATTACTAAATTTAATGTTTGGGTTTAATATCTTTTTTTGTAATTTGAATACACATAATATGTCAAATAAATGTTATGATTTTTATGAAACATCATGATCGTCGTGTTACTTAAAATAGACAATTATTATAACAATCTACATAGTTTGCACAAGAAAACACTCTATTTAATTTATTTAATTTTTCTCTTCATAAAACGACACATCATAATCGTCTATACCATATATACCTCAATACTCTTGGCAGTTGTACACTCACACTCATGTAGAAAGATGGCTCAAGAAATATTACTTTTATTGTAAGATCGCCTTAATCACACATATACCTCACCGACTATTATTAGACATTTCAATTTCCACGTATATTCAGCTGATAGTTTTGGTTTATTTACAAAATCACTTTTCAACCACTGCTTAACCTCAATTAAAAAAACATTGTTTAAGGCATAAGATACACAAGATGGCCATGTTTAGAACTAAGTAAGTAAATTGTATAACAAGTTTTGTAGTTAAGTTGGTAAACAGATACTAGCTTCTTCGTGGTTTATGAAACAAGAAAACCATTCTGCACTGGAATCATGCTAACTCTTTATTCGCTTTTTGTACTTGCAACCTTACATTATGTGATTTCGCATTCCATTAATAATGAAAACTGTTTGGCTGAGTTGAATATGTTACACTGTACAGAAATAAATTGAATATCTATTCACAAACGTATTTTAAAAGTAAGCAATTTATTGTTAAAAGTATTAAGGAACACGAAACAAGCATGTTCATAAAATAAAACTTTACTATAGAAATGTCCACAACCTTGATTTTAAGAGAAACGCCAATACCAATACAGTAAAAAATGTCTCTGATGGAAATTGTAGAAGTTGGTGAATTTAAATAAACTAGATATATCCTGAGATAAGTATCTTACATGTCTGCTGAAATACTGTGTTATTTGTTAGGAAAGGCTCACGTTAGCACTACCACATTTACTTGAGCTGGCACTGGCTTCAACACTAACATTAAAAAATATATTTTGAAATTTTGAAGCACATGAAAATAAATTTTAAAGTGTTAAACTTTAATTAAAATTGATTTAATGTAAAAACTGTCTGAAAATAAATATATTTACACAACTTAAATTCAGTTATAATTAGTGATTCAGTAGCAAAAACAATAATGACATTATTGTTATTCATGTATATAACTATAAATAAATTTACAAAATGGAAAGAACATTTTATAATATCATAATATAAGCTAGTTATTTAAGATTATATAAAGTACTTGTTCAAACTGGTAACCATAGACCGAAGAGAATTTAACGATGTGTAGCTTTTATTGCGCTTGTAACTGCTATTTAAAATTCATAGGAACGCTTCAATTTGTCGACAGGCATCATGAGTAATGTAAATGTAAATTTGTAGTATACATATTTTAAGGATTTTACGTTATAGAAGAAGGAATTTGTATTTTAGCTGTATAAAATATAAAAGATAATTTATTTTGTTTTAGTGAACACAATTATTAAGTTTTATGTTATAGTGGGTAGGCGCATTTAGTAAAATATTTAAAATTCAAAGGTGGCTCACCCTGAAACCTAACCATCAACAAACATGACAAATTTTATATTACAGTAGCACAGAAGATATTTTGACCGGTGGTCTCTCTGTATGAGTGGGACCCTCTTTTCTGGATGCCATTTTGAAAAAAAGCGGATGCAAATATTTGATTGTTCGTACTTTGGAAACCACTCAACCTAAAAAATGGATATTGGTGTCAAATAATATGTTTTTGGGGACACGAAATCAAAAACGTCATTAACTAATTTATGCATACAACCCATCAACTATTTTTCAAAATGGGGAACAATAAATGGCATTAAATTAACTTGTATTTAATTATTTTTCAGCTATTACAATCTTCCTTTACTAAACAAAGATAATGATATTTCTTCTTACTGAAACAAAAATAAACTACAAAACATGATATTTATTCTTTAACTTAAACATATATTGGTCCTCATTTTGAAAAATTGGTGATTGGTTGTATGTAAAAAAAAAATCGTTTGTGAAAAGTGAAAATTGTTTGAATTACAATTATGATTTTAAATTTGTAATAAATTACCTGCTTACACGCTTCCTCAGCAAGGGTTAATTTAATTCATTTAAAGGTGAAAAAACATGGAAAGAACATCCCGGTCTTGGTCCATTTTCCACTTGTAATTTAATTACTATTATGTACACATTGATAGTTGGACTTTCTTCAACAAAAAAAAAAAAGCCAGTAGTTAAAGGTTTATAATATGTTTTATTTACTGCAGTTATATGAGTAAATATATAAATTTATGAACGAAATAGGGACGTCATAATATAACAACAAACATGTTTAAGTCGCAAATGTTAAAGTAGGTATAAGTTTACCTGTACACGTCTTTCAATCCTTATTTTCTTGCTGCTGCGAAGACCGCGGTTTTGGGTCACTCCATCATAATTAATCATTATGATAACCCATAATTAATCTCCAATAACCCATCATAATTAGTTTTGGGTCACATAATTAAAAACTAATGACCTTATGTAATGGAAAAAAAGGAAACAATCCTTAAGTCAGTTTAATAGTTCACTATTGATTTTTAATTTGAACTTTCCTGTTTGATGGTTACAACTGCTTTTGAAGAAACAAACTCAGAAAAATAAAGGTGTTGCGAAAATGAATGCAATGTTTTTAAATTCTTAAAACGCAATTCATTCAAGTAAAAGTTACGAGACATTTTAAAACGATAAAGAAAACGATTTTCTTCCCATCATGTTTTATGTGCCATCTCTTTATGTGCAACACCTCTCAATACATTGATTCTTGACTGGCAAAAGAGCCAATGTAATACATTTTTTTGTAAATTGACTTTTTAAAGCAGTTTACTTCATACCAGGCTTAAACTTTTAAGAGAGGCTAAACATTTTTAATGCACAAAATTATTTGTTTAGTTGTAAATTTATGAAAAGAGAATCAATTAAGGGTGCCCTTGTAGCCATAAGAACACCATACACCCAAATTAGAATAATACAATCAAGACAAGATTATTGATAAACATTCATATTTTTAAGGTTTGTGTTGCCAAATTGAATACCTACACAACTGCTGTTGCTCTCTGTATTACAGCAAACATTATTACACTAATAAATCAACAAACAACCTAGACTAATGATTTCCTGTTGGGTAACTATCAATAATTGTTTCTGACTAAACACAACAACCAAGACAAACTGGCAATTTCATTATTTATTATTTCAGCTAGTTTATGTTAATAATTACATATTTACTATATCCTATCTTATTATACAGTATAACGTCACTTATATGAATTCAACTTTAAAATGTTTACTTTAAATTGTTTCCAGTGATTTAAACACAATAAATTATATAAGTGAATTAATGTACCTTAAAAAAAACATAGTGAATTTCCATAGTTTGTTGTTTATGATAAAATTACATTTATTTGTTACCAGATCTGGTAACTGGTATTTGAGTACGTTTTTTATATTTTTGAGAAATGAATATATTCACATATAAAGGAACACATAATGTGTTGTTAAGAAAGATTTAGGAAAAGTAAGTATTAGTCCATATTATTATTTATCAAAGTTTATTTTGTTTAGTCTAGCTTCTTCTGATGAAAACACAAACAAACAAATATATTTTTCAAATAAAATAATTTTTAAAATACTGTAGACAATTTTACTAAAGAGGCTAAATGAGACTACTCATACTTAAAAAGAATACTCGTTTTAAGGTGTAAGAAAAGAATTTATGTATTTTTTTATTACATGAAAATTTAAAATGTTTAATTAAATTATATTATATTATGTATTTTTAAATATATTTGATCTATTAATTGAAATATTAAAATATTTAATTTAATGTTGCTGTTTTCTTTTAGTAGAGCTACTAAATTACAAAACCAAATGAAGCTAAGACACACATTATGCTTTTCTGCACAGATAGATGCTACGCTACAACTGATGACATAATTTCAGCCTGATAGGCCTATAGGACACACAAGACATATTGAAAATAGCGAAATACAGCCAAAAGTAACACAAGTCACATCCTAATGTAGAAAGATATTTAAAAAAACACGCATTCTTTAAACATAAAAATATATTACCTGAATATAAAATAAAATTTGTCAATATCTTAAGAATGTATAAGACATTTTGTGAGACAGCCATTTTGCAACGTTTTTAAAGCAACGTTTATAATATGTTCTACACCCCAACAATATATTGAATAATAAATGTTAAATAATTATAATGGAAATATACAATTAATTCCTGTCTATAAAACGCATTACATCTGAATAAACTAGAAACAAATCTGAAGTTGTTTCTTATGGAAATTTTATATTTTCAATAATAAATTACATTCTTAAAATTTGTATGAGGTTTCATAATATATCAAATTACAATAGGTTTTTGTCTGTTACGATCCTGTTTCCGATGTTAAGAATTAATGCCTTTACCTCTGTGATACTGCTGGTAATTTTTTTACATTGCGGCCGAAATTTGGTTTAATAACCTTAAATTTAACATTTACAGATTGTAATACACTATTTGAGAATTGTTAATAGCCCAATATTCTAAAATTTGTATTACATTTATTAATATTATTAAATTACAATTTTTTTTTTTACCATCCTGTTTCCGACGTTAAGAATTCATTCATTTACCTCTGTGTGATATAGCTGGTCTTTCTTCTTACATTGCGGCCATAGTTTGTTTTAATAACCTTAAATTTAACATTTACAGATGGTGTTCTTAGCAATTTGAGAATTTTTAATAGCCCAATATTCTAAAATTTGTATAATATAGGTAATATTTGAAATTACCATTTTATAATTTAAGTTTATAAAACAAGTTAATGTGGTGGAAGTCTTCATTTTTAGAATAATTTACTCCCTTAATATTATAGACTTTATTGTAATCAATTTACTTTTGATAAAAAGTATTTGAAATAATTTTTATTCAGTGAAACATTAATTAAATTAGTTGTAAACAATATTTTACAGTAAGTTATATTAATTGCTAATCGTAATTCAATTTGGGTACATAATCTGCTGGTTCACTTTTGTTTAGAGTAGTTAAAATATAACAATGATTACACAATTAAATTCCCAATTAAACTAAACAGTGTGAATAACTCTCACACTAACCGTTTTCATTATAAACTCAACTTAGTTATATACTACTTTGTTCCTTATCAAAACCAACTGCATTTAACATTGTGGTTTGTTTCCTTTGTGAAGTGCAAACAGTTATTCATAATTTCTAAACGTATTTCATTCAACTACTGCTAAGTTAGCCACCAACTTAGGTTAATAATACAGTGGAAAATACTAATTACACATTCATAACTGTTATTAATTCACAGCTTTATAGACTTAAAGTTGACTTTTTGATTGCAACCATAACATCAGCCGTAGTTATATCTAAATAATATTTTACATCAAATTATGCTTATTATTATGATATATGTTGGTGGATATGAGAAGCACACATGCGACCCTGGTGTACATCACGCACGCTTAAGTATGTTCTATGTCTGCGCTAAGTTTAAATACTCACAGTTTACTTTGTCTGATTATATTAATAGTAAGTGAAGTCACTGCAATTGAAGGATTATTAATGGTATCTCTACAGCTTAGTTCGTCGTTATAAAATAGCAGTTGTATAACAATAATATATTGCTAGATATTAAACTATTGACATTAAGAAAACAAAAATACATTTAATCAAGGAGAAATTTTAAACACAGAAATTAATACGGGTAATTTGATCAATAATAAGGCGATTGTTAGAATAAATTCACCCAGGTGAGATCTTTTGTACAGAGGTTTTTTAGCAACCCCCTTCAAAGAGGGTTGGGGGGGGGGGATTGATACAGTACAACACATCTTTTTCTTTTTGCTTTAGTGGTTAAACGGAGGACTCATATTTAGCAAACATTAAATATGATAGTTGTAGCTTAAGAAGACACCATATGACCTTTTAAGTACATTTCTTGTTGTGTAAAAAATAAGAAATAAATGCCAAAAATTGCAAGTCATGCTAGAAATATAAATTTGATACACAAATTATCTTTTTAGTGAAAAAACGAAGTAAACAAAATACGCCATTCCGGCACCCCCAAGGGGGGCTGTATGGGTTTTAAAAGGAAAATATGTGTTTTTAAACAGAAAAATTGGAATTCTAAATTAAATCGTATATGCAATTGTTAAACAATTTTCAGAAATTTTTGTTTTGGCGTGACCTTTATTTTTAGACTTTGAGGTATTTTTGAGGTAGGGTAGCTATGGGGATTAAATCGAAAAAGTGAGTATAACTGATTAAAATATTAATATTGCTTCTTAAATGTTGCTTTAAATTTACCATCCACTAATATTTATGTTTGATTAAGACTTGAACGAAAATCTGCAAATTCTTCCGAAATACATTCAAGCACGAATTAATGTCCTCACCAGGTGAGAACTAATGCATTGCCTAGACTGTATACAATTAATTTATAAATGTAAGTGTATTCAGTTAATTACGTATTAAAACAAGAAAATTATGATATATTGTTATTTATGTTCGTTTCCTTTCTAAGTAATTAGAAATAAATCTTTACTGTTACACTGAGCTTCAAAGATGAAATCATATAATCAAGGTAACATTTATGATTCAGAAAATTGAACATTATCACACGTGGACTAATAAACTAATTGTGTACCTATTATTTTGGTAACTCTTTATATAATATGATAACTTATTAATTTTCTCGTGTGCGTATTTAAATAAAGATATAACTATTTAAAACTTTAATTGGAAATATAAGAGATTACTAAACATATTTCAAGCTGTAAAATTTCTAAGTCAATGTATTTAGAACAAATGACATTTACGTAAGTTGATTTTACTTAACCAAAACAACAAAAACTTAAGTCAATGCTAAATTACAATTTTTTTTAAATGTCGAGTAGAATGCTATACTTTTAATAAATTTTAGTATTTACATGATTACATTTGTATTCTCTCTTTCGCATACTAATTTTGCATTGGTATTGCTGCTTACAATAATGATCATGACATATTAATGCAGTAACTAATATTAGTTTATCAGGTAAACCTTGAACAAACTATGAAACAGTTATTGCTTCGTGACAGTTAACATATGCAATATATAGGCTAGATATTTTGTAATGTTTCTATATTTTATAACTGTTCTACCAATTATCCCAAATATATCATACTACTGTTTACTGATACAACTACGACCACAATAACATTAAGAAAATGTATTATTATACTTCCACCAAACTAAAATAACCCTCATGGACGACTTCGTTTTTGTTAGCATTGTAATTTGCGAACACACATAAAAGAAAATTCTGAAATAAAATTCTGCCTCTTAACGTTTTAGTATGATTCGAAACAGTTTGCCTTAATCAATATGCAATGGTATTTGTATTACAGTTGATTTATCATTGCTTTAAGTTGAGATAGTATTCAACATTTTTTAAACACCTTTTGTTGGCTCTAAATGTGCTAGAATTACTAATTCTTTAGTTGTGTTAATTCTACGTTGAGACATGTTAGTTCTAGGGAAGTATATCATCAAATTAAAATACACTAATATTATATTGAAAATACTTGAAAGTTTATTAATACAAATGTTATAATTTGTGCAACTCTATGTAAGAGTATTTATAGTTTCAGCCATAACATTAAATCTGTGGTCAGTAAATTACCTTTTATCAACTAAAACTTTAAAGTTGTGAACAGTAGTAACTTCTTCAGCTCGCGGTAATTAGATAATAAATCAGAGGTGTCACAGAAGCCTTGCCCTAACTGTAATTAGAGAGGAAATAAATTATAGAGAGTTTTTATTCCTCTCCAGTATTTTAACAGTTTGTTGTTGACAAATATTTTAAGTCATTGATGTCGGGTTGTATATTTTAATTGACATACTTTTAAAAAGTCGTCTATAAATTTCTCACAACATTGCAGTTTATAATATTATACAAACTATTTATAAAATACTCAACTATTATGTAACCATTGTGAAGTGGTAAAATACAGGGTTGTATACGTTATCAGAAAATTATTTTAAAATGATCTGACAAATTTCTTAAAAATCCAGACGTCAAGAAAATATCAAAATTGACCATGTGTCTGCAAGACTTTTTACGATTTTTGAGGAAAAATATTTGAAGAGCAAGAACTTTATAGATTCAAACTTAAATTTCTTATCGCTTTAAATTACTAAGTCATTTACAACTGTAGCTGTTATACGGTGTTGAAATATTTTGGATTTTAAACTTCTAAATACGAGTTGTTTCTAAATATTTTATGTTGTTATTTAAACCATCATTTGGTTCTTACACGTAATATTTTAGGTTTTTAATATATGTAAAATAGAACACGTCAATAATACATAACAATTAGTTTTCTCTATTTTCATAGTAGAAAGGTAAATAAATAAAATACCACATCGCTTACTTGTATAAATAAAAGAATCTTATTGAATAAAAAGTTTTGATATTGTTTACGTCTCTTTTTCCAACACAATTTTTCAAGTACCTAAGTAGTTTGTGTGGAAATAAATTACTTCTGGATATCACTGAAAATAACAAGAATAGTTTACATTACATCAACGCAACAAATCAATAAACGTAAATAAAATGAAACATTTAAAAATGTTATGTTATCTGAAGTTTGTAACAGTAAATATACCCAGGCAGATTGCTTACAGGTCAATAATAGATGTAGGCTAGTATTTCTGACAAATTCCTTATAAATAAGAAACTGTTTATTATGTTACATTTAAAATGTCAGCTATTTTATATAATTTCGTTATAATATAAGTAATTAGAAATGATCTATTGTTTATTTTGTTATCATGCCTTAATGATAAATTAACAATACAATATATGAAATAGTTTGCTTTACATTAAAATGTTTATGATCAGAGAACGAATCTTTAGATGTGCACCTTTTGTACACAACGTTGCATTACCTACGCTGCATTGCATGTCAACTCCCTTTATTTACAATTCTATCTTCAATGAGTGCATTCTGATTCAGTTTTGTGAAACAATGGAATAACCAACCTTATATGTGACATCGTATACCTTCAATATTTGATACTGAATAGCATTTGGCTCTATAGAGTTTGTGAAAGCATGTTCTACGGTACGGAATCCAATTGAATCCCTCATCCTATTCCCTAGAGAATGTTGAAAGGAATCAATCCTGTGTTGATGAAAGTAATATACAAGAATAAATTCTCAAAATGTCTTTACAAACGTAATGGCTAGAACTTGATTTTAAGGGACTCGATTACTTGCAGATCATAATTATTGGTTTTTATGTTTTTTTAAGTGTCTTTTTTTTGTTTTAGTTTACAGTTTTTAGGAAAAGATCGGTTACATAAGATATACAAATTGAAACTGTAGTAGGCTACTTGTAATTTGTTTTAAGTCAAAATCTATCGTGAACGATATTTCCTGAAATTAGCTTTTTCTAACTATCAACATCTATGTTCTTCACCCGTATTCGATCATTAAAGCTTGAACTTTGAATCAGATAGTTCAAACTATAAGGGAGAGCTCATCTATAAAGACAGAAAGTTATTATCAAAGAAAGTTGAATAACAATTGAACTTTGAACTAATCATTTTTTTTAATTGGTGTGTCAAAAAATGTATAAAGAAAAATTTTTTTACATACACATTTTATAAGTTTTCCGCTGAAATATAGATGTTTTTCTTTTTTAGTTCGAAGCAAATTATTGAATTTTAAGTTTGTTTGTTTCACTATAGAATAAAATTAATGCAATTTCACTAGTCAAACTTAAAATGATTTTTCGATATTATCTTGTATCGCTGTATATCTTCATTTTGATTTGATTTTATTGTAAGTAATTATAAAAGATTTTTGTAATTTAATTAAATAAATGCCAAAACATAGCTCCCAGCGTTTATATGTTTAAGGGTATATTTTATATAAAAGTCTCAAAATAATATACAAGTTACTTCGTTCTGTTTGTTTGGAGCAAGTAATCCAGGTCAGTAGAAAGTTGGACATAATGTAGGGTTTATTGTTACTGTTATTGCTACTTGGACCCGTGGGATTGTTTCAATTTGTTGTCAGTGTTCACAAACCATTGAAGTAAATGTGCAATGCTAGTATTGTCCTTTTAATGCACTGAAACATAGAGATAATAATATTGTTGGATAGAATATTTGACGTGACAAACAAGTCATACAAATTTCAACTTATGTAATAATGAATTTACTCAAATATTTTGATAAAAAATGTTGTTAAATTTTTACTTTCTCCACCCTATACGTAGTATATGGAGAAAGTATTGTTTTCGTAAAAATGTTCGAATTTGAATTTTCAGTTGAATTATCTGTTTTGGTGCTCCCAGAACCCCAAAAAATGGTTTAGTGCAATTATCTGTGTTGGTGCTCCCTGAACCCAAAAATATTTTTAGTGGAATTTTTTGTTTTGGTGCTCCCTGAACCCAAAAAAGTGTTTTTAGAGTGGTGTCTGTCTGTCAGTCTGTCAGTATGTATACACGACCAGAGAGGACACTATTGGTCCGATTTTCATGAAATTTGGTATGTAGGTACTAAACCCTAATATCTCCAGGCGTTTTTTCATTTTTTTAATTTTTAATTTTTAAGGGTAATTACCCCTGAAAACCCATAAAAAACTACAAAAATGCAAATTTCTCAAAAACGGCTCTAACGATTTTGATCAAATTTTCAGTATTTATAGTGCTTAAGATGCCAAACAAAATGACACCACCCGCTTTTATCAAAACTTCGGCGTTTTATAATTATGGGGAAATGTCTAAAAATAAACAAGTTTATGTTGTCAATCTAGCATCGCGGCGGCGGCCGCACGGGGTAGCACCATGGTAGCGATCACGGCCAGTAATTCAAAGGTCGCGCGATCGAATCCCGCCTAGGACAATAATTTTTTTATACGATTGACGTAGGTAGAATATTATTTTTTTGTTTTGTTCTAAAAAGTAATAAATAAAATGATTGAAAACAATATTAATTTTGACTACAGTAAGTTGGGAGAAAGTTTGTGTCAGTTAACTGATACCGTTTATTTTTTAAACGAGCAAAGAACCCAACGATAGTTACAATTCCTAATAAAGTGTGTGTGTAGGGGGGAGGTGTATAGAGGCATTGAAGAAACAATACTATAGTGTTGTTTCTTCAATGATAGAGGTCCTCATACAAAGATTGATGTGTGTGTGAGGGTGACTTAGACGATACATAAATATATACATGCGTGTAAATGATATAGCTTAACGTTAAGTGATACATTTTTTAAAGGATCGTACAATTTATTCACTTTTATTTCATCAGTGTAATATATATATGGCATCTTATGTCTGGACCTGAACTGGTCTGTCTGGTTTTTTATGTTGGAACCTTATCTTCTTCATCTAATATAGAGGAAAAGTTTCTTTTGTTATGATTCATTGGCTTTTTATTTTTGTAAATACGTATGCATTCCTGCGCATTCATGGTTTACCCTCATTTGCACATTTTAAAACCCTTTGAGGTCTCATTAAATATGACCCAGATGCTCCCCAGGATGTAATTACAGTAATTTTGGACTTTTTAGGAGTAAAATTGTATATCACAATATCGTAAACATTAAACCTGTTATATTTTGTATGATTCAATAAACTTGTTTTCTTACTTGAACGTATCTAAAAAGCTTCAAAAAAGTACTTGCCCTATATCTTATCTTCTAAAGCGAGAGATAAGTGTCTGTCTGCTAAATGGATCTGGAATCTCCGTCTAAGGATTTTTGATTTTTTGATTTTATATGGGGCTTTTGGCCACGAGAAATCGATTGGAAATGGTCACCAGTCTGGGAAAATTCGTTTTCTACGTCTTTTTATTAAATTAAAAAGTGAAATTTGTCCATTTTAAACAATACAAAGCACAGCTGATGCAAATGTTTTCAATGTCATTACAATAATCATCTGATTTCTTTTAAACAAAGCACAGCTGATGCAAATGTTTTCAATGCCATTACAATAATCATCTGTTTTCTTTTAAACTGTATTTTATTAGAGGTAAGCCTAATGTTGTATCTATTTATAGTTACCATGGCAACGAATACTTCTGCTAAATAAACATACCCTTTATTTAGTTGTTTAATGTTATAGGCCTAACCTAAACGATGTTCACGGAAATTTGCAATAATAGTTATTGACGTGAGCGAACTAGGCCCTGCTTATAATCGAGCTTTAGCTCGGTCTCCTGGTACTTTATTTTAAAATAAATATTGGTATAATTAATTGTGTTACATTTTTCTAAAAAAAAAGTATTATGAATGAAAATCAGAAATGCATAAGCTTATACGTAGATATAAAAACATTATATAACAATAAAAATTTTTACACAATCAAAATATAAAATACAAAAGTCCAGTCCTTCCTAGAATATAAGTTAGGCTACTTGAAATTTTTGCGAGTGTGATATTTCTCGAAGAACTTAAAACAGGACTGAGGCCTAGAGTCACCACCAGTATCGTCTTCAATATCACTTTCAAAGTCATTAATAAATGTCAGTCTCATTATTGTTTTCAATAACTGTTCCAACTCTTCCAACACTCACTAACATTAATATCCGATTCTTCATATGATAATTCATTTTCAATAGCTTTTTCATCAAGAACACCAAGAATTCAACATGTTTACAACTAACAATCGTAGTCTGCTAAGAACAGACTACAACAGCTGATAAAACTAATTTTAATTATTCTCCACAGCCTTATACATTTAAGAACCATGAATATGTTTGTCTGGAATATCATCAAAAGTATCATAAAGTCGAAAATTACAAACATAGAGTGAATAAACGTGATCTACGTTGCTGTCGAGTATAACTCGACATGTGAGCGTTCAGCGGAAAAGGGGCGTGTCGATGTATACTCGACTTGCGACCAGAAAACTTTTTAGTGTTTTGTCCACAAACGCGTACCTTGTGTTTATATTACTACGCGCAAAGTTTAATAATATAAAGAACATATTATACGAATGATTTTTTAATTCTTAGTAAAATATAAGTAGGATGCTATTTAAGGCTGAAAAATTAATAGACCTAAATTTATATTCCGTATAAATTTAATATGATAAATTTAAGTATTCCTAATTAATTTTGAGTACTTTAACCGAATAACCATTGCCGAAAGAACTATTTTTACAAAAAAATAAAATATGGTTTTATTGTTTGAGCAATAGTAAATAATTCCATCTATATATATGTTTGAGGAAACCTACCAACTAAGTTATAGACTACGTTAAATTATAATAGTGAAATGAGCAAGCGGTGTGCTTGAGAAGCACGCATGGCTCATTTCCTCCTAATTTTATAGCATACTAAAGGTTGTTTAATCTCATCCAGTTTAATTCTCCTGATTGAATAAATAGTAATTAAATACACTGCGCATGAAGGACTATTGTTGGGACCTCATTAGCACCATGAGCTTTAAAACTGTCTCAAATATTATGTAAGAGAAGCGTGTATGTGCTGACAATCATTTAATGTAATAAGTGTAAGTTTAATTTGGTGATTATTTTAATATTCATTGTATACTAACCATTTGGGACATACCAGGTGTCTTAAAAGTCCCACCCCCTATTATTGTTTTATTAAGGGAAGTAGACAGGTTTGATTTGGGGATTGTTAACATGACCAAAAATGCAGTAAATTTCAAACCCTCGACCAAGAAGAAGAAGATTGGCTCAAATCGGAGGTATGTATGTTGACTCTATCCAACATAATAGCCAATCAAAGTTATAATTTTTCCCCATTTAAATAACATCAAAATGTTAAAGATGATACATCTGTATTTTTACAAGGGTGTCATCCAGTAGGTCACTCAATCAAAGTTATAAAACATAGTAATTAGGAGTCGACAAACATGCCCAGTTATGAATAACAAAGCATTTGCAAGGTTGTATCAGTCCAAGTCCAAAGTCCTGAGAATTCCAGAGAACTTAGCTTTATTGTTTACTGTCATTGTCAATTAGTCAGTCAGTGAGCAGCATACAGGCCAGTTACTCAGGTTTTCGAAGCAAAGTAGTTATTCGGTGAGTAATTCTATAAAAACGGTTCGTTTATATGAAGATAAAGTGGAGATAATTTTTATTGTGCGGTTAGTTAGGAGAAATTTAAACGAATCAGAACGTTTATTTAATAATGAATATCCAGATATGCCAACAGACAGGGCGCACATTAGACGTTTGGTTAATAATTTTTCAAACACATTCAGCGTTAAAGATGCTCCATGATCAGGCCGCCATTCCATTAGGACAGAAGAGGTGAAGTTGAAGTGCTAGTAAGTATTTCTACCAACCCCCATCAATCCCTACGTGCTACAGCTCTTGATGTTGGTATTTCAAAAGATACTGTACATAAAGTATTAAAGGACCACAAGTTCTACTTCTACGAGATTCAACTCCATCAAGAAATTAATGAAGACGATCCTGACCGCAGGCTTCAATTTTGCGAGGAAATGTTGCAAAAGATAGAAAATAATAATATTTTGATTTTACAAATATGTTTTAGTGATGAAGCTTCATTTTCTTTACATGGTACATTAAATCGGCACAACTGTCGTTAATCCACTTTGGTTGAAGCCCATACTCAAGAGCCACAATCATTAAATGGATGGATGGGCAGGCAGTTTGTGGGATTCTTTTTTTTATTATTTTTTTTATGAAAATTATAACATAATTATTAATGAAACTTTAAATATGATTTGTTTGGGAAAATTATAACTTTGATTGGCCATTATATTGGATAGAGTCAACATACAGACCTCCGGTTTGCGCCAATCATCTTCTTTTATTAAGACCTTAAAAATAAGGTGTTACTCAATAGGGGTTCCAAAAAGTGTTACATTAAAAATTTTCCACTAACCCCCAAATACCCCATTTTTTGGGGAGGGTTTAAAATTTACGACATATTAAAAAAAAAACGGTCTGCG
The DNA here is from genome assembly GCA_018207615.1 of Philaenus spumarius. Classification (NCBI taxonomy): domain Eukaryota; kingdom Metazoa; phylum Arthropoda; class Insecta; order Hemiptera; family Aphrophoridae; genus Philaenus; species Philaenus spumarius. The sequence goes on along the minus strand of JAGFPH010002516.1, from coordinate 47,663 downwards.
TCGGACCAGACGGTGGAAGTTATACTTATTTGGCTCTTAGTATATTTGTATATTCGTATACTTTCCTATAATTTTTGAAGAAAAAAAATTCATAGCCGTTGGTCGAACCAGGGATTCTAGCGTGGAAGTCGAGTGCGTTAACCACTCACCCACCGAGACTCTTGAGGTATCTCTTGTAGAGAAAAGGTATAAAAAGGCACTTTCTGGATTTTACTCCTAACGCGTGACGCGGTTTTTCGACTGACACCCCATCCCGATTATAAAGGGCGCAAAAAAGTATAGCTTCAAAAAAACTCCCATTTTTTGACATTTTAACAATCCCCAAAACAAATCTGACTATTTCCATTAGTAAAAAAATAATAGGAGGGTGGGACTTTTAAGACACCCGGTATTTTCAGATATTGAGATTTTATTGTCGGAAGCATCTTTCAACTACAAGGTTGGCTACAAAGTGGGAAAAAAAAAAATCATTGGAAATATGTATGAAATTAGTTTAGCGTTTTATAAGAAGATTAGGACCGTATTTAGTTTGTTAACAAAACACATTATAGGCCTACATAACAGAAAAATTCTGATCAACAAAATGGTAGATCTGAAGATAGTGGTTTAAAATTCCTATCTCAAGCCTCACTCTGTGTGTAATAGAACGATCCTTGTGGTATTCCTACAGGCTAAATATTTTTGACGTAGTAAATTTGCACTAATTACAGTTCATTGTATCGTATTATTTTAAATATATGTAGTACAATCATTCCCACTTCATTGTTGGGTTAAAAACATACAGATACATAAATATTGATTCATAAAATATACATCCAAATAAAATGTTTGTTTACCGAAACGCGTTTTAAACACTTTAATGTGTTACTTTATGGTTTAATTATAGCAGTTCGTAAAGATGGCGACATTGTGTGTTGTTTTTGAAAATTTTTGTTTAATCAAATATATCAATCAATCATAAACAGTATTATTTTCTCACAAATGTGTTAGTCTCTTCATTGGTGACAGGTATTTTTTCCCAAAGACCATTTTAGTTTACCCAGCATAATTTATTACAACGCACTGAAACTATGGCGTTTCTCTTTTCAGTATCCAATTTTGAAAAATTATTTGTTACTTAAAACAGCTTGTTTCATCCTGATGAGAGTTCTTAAGATAGTAAAAGTTTCATAATGTTGTGATTGTTTATTATTTTTGTTTAGTTGTTAAATACAAACAGCAAACCAAATATTCTAAATTTTCCACTTTATTTGTATTATGGGTAACCAAAAACATTTAACCAAGCATAACACTAATTAAAGCTGTATTTAAGTATTTTATCTGTTCCTTTGTATTATAACTTTGGTCTACTTTCCTGATGTATGTTTAAATTATTGATTCAATAGCCTACATTTCTTTCAGTCAGAGGTGTACAATGTGACAATACTTTACTGATTGCAAGATATTGGAGTATAACAATGTAACATAACGTTTTACTTTACGAAGAAAAATAATAGATCACTGAATATTAGACATGAAATTGTATTTCTCAATATTTTTCCCTAGCAAAGTTTTTTTTTAATTTACATCTTTTTACTTTGTGTAGCCTTCTCTTAAAGTAAGTTACCCAAGAATTCCCAACTAAACTCACAATAAAAGATATCAGACAACAGAAAAAATGTTTGAATAATTCAACACATTACATTAAACCCAACAATCAAGCAGTTATCCAAATTTCCTAAATTGATTTTAATTTGTAACCTAAAACATGCCCAGAAAGATTATGTTAGGTAGGCCTACGTTTAATTATTTTTGTTTTGTAGAACAACGCTTTTATTTAAAAATCTACTTTTTAAGATTTTACATATTTTGAATATGTATTTATTATGATTTCTTTAGGATCGAGTTAGCCACAAGGTTCGTATATGAGTACATAAGGTTAACCGTTTAGATCTACACCAGTTAATCTGTTATTTATTTTTTAATTTTACTTCCCTAATGTATGTCCACATTACTGACTCAGTATTTCCTTTGAAGAGATTTAAAAAAAACATTGCAACTCCATTTCTTTAGCTTGGGAAAGATGAAACATCATGTTCCATTAAACAATTCTGAAAGTAAATGTGCAACAACAGCATGGCTTTTCATTTCGATATTTTTATTATTTTTATTGTAAATACCATTTAACTGATTGAAACTTGTAAAAGTAAGTTTCATGATATGGAATCACTTTGAAAATTTCATCATATTCCTAAGTGAAATAAAGCAATTAAGACCAGTGTTAATTAAATGTACATATACCGAACAGAAGAAAAGCTTCACTAACAAAATCTTGTCTAACAGTTTTAGTAGTCAAAAGTTCTACATTCTTGAGAATTGTAAAACAGCTTTACATGTAATTTAAAATGCGACAAACATGCAGCATAACATCTCAGAACAATACAAAAAGTAATGCTCAAACAAGAAGAAACTTGAACGTAGTGTAGGGTTTATTTTTACTTTTTTCACTATATGGATTCGTGGGATTGATTAAATTAGTCCGTTTTCACCAGCAATTAAAATTTAACTCCATTGCTAGTACCATTATTTTAGTTGACTAATTTACTTTATATATAAAATGATAATTCGTATTATAACTTTAGCGATTGTAACAAAGCACTACATTGTTTTGACTAGTATCATAATGGCAATGTTTATTGTCTCCGTACATTATTTATAAATCATTACATACAATACGTATACAATTTAAACTGGTATGATTATAATGTTTAAGATAACTGAATGTCTTGACCTCAATTATTGTTGTTAACGGTGTCACAAAGATGAATTCAAGAAAGGTTTTTGTACAATAAGTTTTAAAATTACATTTCACAATTTGTTATGATTTATATTGCTGCGTTGTTGCGACGTTAGTCCATGTTTACATGGTTAGTGCGAACAGTAATGGGCTGATAATTTATACGTGCAATTATCCTATATGTTGGGGCTATTTATTATTATGAATTACAATAAACAATCACACACTGACTACTGCATAGTTATATTGTTGAATATCACCCTCGTTGTTTTACTATTGTGGTGAGTAATTATCTTGAAAGTATTTGTTTAAACCACCAAATGATTACTAACATACGACTCCCTTGATTATTACAAACTATCTAGCAATTGTTATGTATAAAATTAATTAAATTTATTAATATATTTGTGTCAAATAATTACTAAAACGCAGTTGCATATAAAATAGTATTTCACGTCTGGAAACTAATTTGTAGTAACAACTATTTAGAATGAAGAAATATTGATAACAACCAAGTACTTTTTAATTATTTAAGTTTACTTCTAGTTAAAGTTTAAGCATTCCTAGCAAAACCTTAATATTTTTTACTAAATGACAACTAGTGATATAAATTGGATATAGAATTGAACTAAATGATTCAAGGAATGTATTTAAAGCATTTACAGGTAAATGTTTTGGAAAAAAATATTTTATAGGATTTCAGGACAGAGGTTATTTTGACTGGTTAACAATAAAATAAAACACTTGCATTTATGATGAAATAAACATTTGACTGTAGATCTATTGTGTACTGCATTTTTATCGAAAACAACATATATCACAACAAGAACATGAATTCATAATTACATTTTTAAACGACTATATTATATTTAGTTAAAAATTTGTCTACTGCTTTGAACAAGAACTCATATTGCCTATTATTGCCACAATATATTTCAAATTTTGTGTAATAAATATAGTCAAGTCATAGAAGTCTGAATATAATGCAAAGGGTAATTAAACAATACAACTCTTATATTTTAAGTAAATTACATAGAATGTGATACGAATTATTATATTTCGTTTTTCTGTCTTAAATATGCCACATGTTGTTAATAAGCTGTATAATTTACAAAAAATTAAAAAGGCAATAATAAATCATACTTTTGCTACACGATAACATATTAAGGAATATAAGTATTTTCAATAATTTAAATTATAAAAGTCATAATTTTAGAAAAGAAAAAAAATCACTAAATATCTTTAACTAATATTATATTAGAGAACTATAATAGAGAACAATTGTTTGATTAATACAGTATTACTATACAGTATTCTAGTGATGGCAAAAAATAAATAATTTAATTTTTACATTGGTTAGTGAAACTAAATGTTAAAGTCACAGTAATACACAGATTATAACACCTTAAGGACGCACATGTGAACTTGACACTGAACACTATGAGAAGCGGCAGACGCACAGTGCATTGCACGCCAACCCCCATATTGGTAGTACAGTATTTTCAATACACAGTGCATTGCGTGCTTCGCACTCCAATTTTAGGCCAATGTGCTATGGACGCACATGTGACATGTGCGACCGCTTTAAAATATTATTGATTGTTACGTAGAAAGGATCAAGCATCAAGGAAATACGAAGCAGTGAACGTGTTAAATGTTTTATTATATCGTTGAATATGCCAATGTTTATTTTCTCTAAAATTATTTATTATACTTTACTTATACCACCACCACAATCACTTTACGTTGCATTACTGCTGTAAATTATGTCGACATCTCTTCGCACATGAGTTGTAATAAATACACCAGTTTGTTGTAATAACAATAACTATGGCGTAAGTAAAATATTGGTTTAACACTATGGATAGGTTCTCGTATTTCAGATATTATCCATTTAAATTACTCTTTCTACGTATTAAGCTGTCATTTTAATAACTATCTATTGTATAATTCAATAATACAAAATAACTGAATTGGCAGTTATTTCATATAATATAAATAAATCAGTTTGTCAGTTCTTTAAGAACTCTAAGATTTATTTTTTATTCAAAGTTGATTGTAAGAGGAAACAGAATGGCCTAGGAACTTAAGTGTTAAGAATTAAGAACATTAGAAAAACTAAGAATGTTATTAGGAAAACAACTAACAGATATATTTTAATTTTATAAAACGGAAAATATAGCTTCCATGAGCTCTTTAAATGAACCACTGATAATGTTCAGTTGAAAATTTATAACGATACTTGTTTTTTATGATTACAATTAATTATTTTAAAGCTGTAACAAACATGTTAATTCTTTGCTAAGAATATATATCAGAATAAACTTTAACTAATATATTTATTTATTAAGTAATATCAAAACGTAAAATAACAAAATCAGTTTACTACTTTTCCAAGCAGACAAAAAAATTATAATGTTTAAATAAAATATGGCAACAGTAAACGTGCTTCACTTAACATTATTCCTAGTTATTTCTTAACGATATATTATTTACAGTGTTTGTAAAATGCTTTTTAAGATTCAGAGAAATATTCTGTGCGGCCAATTAGACGAGAAAAAAACATTTTGGTAAATTCCCTGATTGATTTCGGTCACGCACAGAGCACAAGAAAATCCTACCCAATTTCCACAAAACGTGACCCATGTCTTTTACGTTTTGTAATTTAACTTTATTGTATAGGGCTATATATTATGTAATAGGGTTTTCCATCCTTTCCGTTAATACAATGTAATGCTTTTATTGTTTAATTGTAAATTAGAAATTATACTCCTGCCTAATGTACAAATTATACTCGTATTGTAAAATAAAACTTTCAAAACGATTTAAAATTATGACAGGAATGTAAAGTATATATATCAGAGCAAATTTCTATAATACGAAATCGAACTCAAATGAGTGCTCACAATATCTTTTTCAGTTGGAATTCATTATTAATATATATTGGCGTCTGAAGCTATCTATTTGCTTCTATTACTGTGACCGAATAGATCATCTTGTATGCTAGAGATTCGCATTCGCACTCAGTGTGCGACCGTTTCTCTTTACGTCAGACAGGAGCTGCTGAGGCCACTGTAAAATGTCCGATGTTTTTCAGATGGCATTTTACAGGGCAATGTCAAAAAAGGAGTGATATTATAAGCTTGAACTCCTTTCTGTTAAAATATGTAACCTCTATGATATTGGTGAGGTTATTAGCTTCTAGTCTTGAGAGCAGCCTGACTATATGGTCTAGCCTGACATTTAGTGCCGCTGGAAGGATTGATTATAAAACCTCTTAACATAACAGGCTGAAGGGCCTATTCTTCATGTGAATGGTATGAGGAATGTTTTTCCAGGATTGATGTAGAGGACCTCTATCTGACACCATGCTCATATCAAGAATTGTGGATAGTTAGTTATCTCATATTAATCAAATCTACACTTCAATTTTAGTTTAACGTTTTTCATGTATAGAACTAAGTTAGCAGTTCTATAGAGAGCACAATTGTTTGATTAATAATAACTATAGTATTCTAGTGTTGGCAAAAAATAAAATAATTTTATTTTTACATTGGTTAGTGAAACTAAATGTTAAAGTCACAGTAATACACAGTTAACACCTTAAGGACGCACATCTGAGCTTGACACTGAACACTATAAGAAGTGGCCGACGCACAGTGCATTGCACGCCAACGGTACAAAATCAGTTATCAGTGTAATTAAAAAAAAACTACAAACAGTCATACAATTTTTACTTAAACGATTTTAAAATGGGAAGCCTTATGTTAATCTTGAATATGAAATAAAAACAATTTAAGTACAATAAATAAAAACGAATGATTAACTAATCACGATTAAACGATTAGTTAGTCACTAACTAATGATTAAACGAATGACTTTAATTTGTCATAATTATTAATTATTCCTCTCAATCTAAAAATTCAGAACACATTTTAAATGCAAATAACTAAAATATAAATATCTTTAACTCATATACCATAAAAAGCTTTTAATAGTTATTAATACAATGCACATTTGACACTTGTCTAGTATTTTTTAAACTAGATTTGTGTATTTTATTTAGTAGGACTTGATTTACCTAATAAATCACGTATAGTAAAACTAACGTTTCATACTTTATTTATGCTTTAAAAAAGTGATTTGATTAAAATTCCAATTATAATTACAATTGTTTAGTTAACTGCATTAGTTTCTTATAATGAGATATAGTTCATTATTGCTATGAGCTTTTAAGTGGTGTAATTCCAATTGTTCTCATCTAATCTTATTACTAAGGTCTTGCATTGTAGGTTTTTTAATTAGTTTCTAAAATTAGCAGATTGTTTTTTTTATTTTTTTAAACTACCATCTTTGGACAGCTTACAATTAATTTCGACTGAGAAATTTTAAATCCTATAAAGTTGAAATATGATACTGAGAGATCTTAGTTTGGCAGAGTGAAAAGAGAATTATACTGAACTGGGGATCCTCTATAAATACTTTCTACTTAATGTTGGTTAAAAATTAAACTGTTTATTTAAAAAAAATATATTATAAATGACAAAGCTTGTTGAACTGTACATAAGATAAAGATTAAACCATTTAAATAAAAAGTAAAACAATAGAATAGCAATAAATATTGTTTGCCTATTTTAGTATTTAATATATTTACTTTTGTATACAGAGTGGCTAAAATGAAACCTGCACAATGTTAAATAAAATAATTATAAAGAAAAATGTAATGATCTAAACCCAATTTACTATCCATTAAATTGCTTGATTCTACCAGATGATTACGGGTCCATTTGTATCTCCTGAGAACTATATAAACTTCACGCAATATAAAATATATTATCATAAACAACGTTTAGTAATCTTAAGAAAAAAACTAATTTAAAAAGTTCAGGTTTCCTCCAGCAACCCTGTATTTTCATTTTTGCAACATTTCTCATTTTATCCAAACTAATAAAAAAATCATCTGAATGGTAAACTGCTAATTTTATTAATTAAAAAAAATGCTTTGTATAATTATTTGTTTATATTAATTCGTCCTTTCTTTTGAAAAAAGTCATAATTCGACACGTACATTTAAGTACATTTAACTACATTATTCATATGTTTTTATTTGTGAAGATGACAGTCAAAAAATTAAATATTAACATGTTTTCATGTTAAGATAATATCAGTTTAGAATAGATAAGAGACCCGCATATCCTCCATTCACACATTTTGAACCAAATTGAAAATTGACAGGTTATAAATATTTTAATGCTTGTAAGGCGAAATAGAAATTAGTGTTTGTTAGATTCAAAACTGGATAGAAACTAACCCACTTGTAGTTCAAGACAGAAATTACCTCTATTCGTAAACATTAATGTTATTTCAACTGAGATTTTATCTATCATCTTAGTGGCTATTTTACTTCTATTACTAATAAAATGGTCGTATTTAACATAATATAGTAGTAATTGGAAATTATTTTTACATTTTATAAAATTTTTATTAATAACTAAAATAAAACTATATAAGGAAGAAACATTAAAAATTTTATAATTAGAATATGCTCTTCTTATAATCAGTAATAAAATACTTTAACGATTGCAAGATGATAATATTTGCAATCATTAGTGTTTCAATCAGCTAATAACTAATTAGTGAAATCTATATTTAACAAAAATTGTATTCTTGCTATTGAATAGTATATTATAATTTCATATTCTACAGATTCAAAAATGTACTAAATTGTGAAAGGTATAACAACTGTAAAATATAAGTAAATGCATTCATAAGTAATGATTCATAATTTAACAATTGAATTGTAAGTACAGCAATAAATTCATGAGTACACCAATACATTTATAACCACACCAATTATTGATTCATAGGTACAATGGATTTACAGATACAACAATGGAATCATAAATACATTAATTGATTTATAAGGACACTACTGGATTTACATATACAACGGATTTATAAAAACACCAATCGATTTATAAGCACATCAATTTATTCAAAGGTACAAACATAAATGTGTAAGTAGGGAAGTTTATCAACACGTTGAACGCATCAGACAATTTGGTGTTTGTCATGACTTATTCTCGGACGTTTATCAACTTTTTAAACTCACCAGACAATTTGGTGTTTGTCATGATTTATTCTCGGAAGTTTACCAACTCTTTGAAACCAGTCAATTTGGATTTTTAAATGATTTATTCTCAGAAGTTTATCAACTCTTTGAAACCAGTCAATTTGGATTTTGAAATGATTTATTCTCAAAAGATTATCAACTCTTTGAACTCACCAGACAGTTTGGATTATGCCATGATTTATTCTCGGACGTTTATCAACTGTTTGAACTCACCATACAATATGGATTTTGCCATGATTTATTCTTGAAAGTTTATCAACTCTTTGAAACCAGTCAATTTGGATTTTGAAATGATTTATTCTCAAAAATGTATCAACTTTTTGAACTCACCAGACAGTTTGGATTTTGCCATGATTTATTCTCGGACGTTTATCAACTGTTTGAACTAACCATACTATATGGATTTTGCCATGATTTACTCTCGGAAGTTTATCATCTCTTTAAACTCACCAGACAATTTGGTGTTTGTCATGATTTATTCTTGGAAGTTTATCAACTCTTTGAAACCAGACAATTTGGATTTTGCCATGATTTATTCTCGGAAGTTTATCAACTCTTTAAACTCACCAGACAATTTGGTGTTTGTCATGATTTATTCTCGGAAGTTTATCAACTATTTTAAAACAGTCAATTTGGATTTTGAAATGATTTATTTTCGGAAGTTTATCAACTGTTTGATCTCAACAGACAATTTGGTGTTTGTCATGATTTATTCTCGGAAGTTTATCAACTCTTTGAAACCAGTCAATTTGGATTTTGAAATGATTTATTCTCAAAAGTTTGTCAACTCTTTGAACTCACCAGACAGTTTGAATTTTGCCATTATTTATTCTCGGACGTTTATCAACTGTTTGAACTCA
>JAGFPH010002516.1:22423-36309 GCA_018207615.1 Philaenus spumarius | reverse complement strand
GTATTGCTTTGTAGCTATTGTTTTCGGTAAAATGTATGACTGTTCTTGACTGTTCTTTTTGAAAAATAACTCGGAGATATAAATTTTTTGGAGATATGTGCGTGGGATTGTTCGTACATTTGTAAATCAAAATCTCTATGATGCATCAGGAGGAATAACTTATCTCGAGTACAAGAAAGTGGAATTTTGGGATTATTAAAAATTGACCAATCTCAAATTATATTGTTAATACAATTGTGGCGTTCTAAATATACTTCAATAAGTAACTTACGTTTTTCCTTAAACACAACATTCTAGATTTATATTGAACTTTAGATTCAGTTAGAGGTTGTTAGAAACAAACAAAAAGTTATTATATCTATGTTCCTCACGGTAATTGTTATTCGTTTTTGTCTTCTAAATCAAAGGTAGCCATTGGCATTTACCAAACATACTGAAAAGGTTTTTTCACGATACTACCACGATATCAGCTGCTTTCTCACCTTGTATACTACATGTCAAAGTTTATCATTACACTACTACCGGAGAAATTATCATCAAGATAATGAAGAAAGAATCATCAATCAATTATGACACTTTCTCCATACTACGATTTTCAGTTGGATGCGCGTTGCTGAGCAATAATAAACAAACAAGTCAAGGATTTACTCTTTTTTTCAAAACATTGCGTTGTTTTGTTTGGCTGTCATAACGGATGCTTTACAAAAGTATTTTTAAAAGGAAAGTATTACAGATATCTCAGGATCTTTTGCAATTTCCAAATACAGATATGATAACGCCTATAACAAGTATTGCGAGTTGTTGGATAGTGAGGACATTCAACTTAGTGCCTGTTGGGTTTTTAACCAAATAAACAAATATACACAGTCTGGTGTAAGCGTTTATATTTAACGTACAGATAAATTCCTTGTATCTATCCAAACTAACAATAATTATATGTAATAAATTCACATAGACAGAACCAATTGAACTTGACATGATGTGTCACGAACTTGTTCCATATCGAACTGTCTTTTACATTATATCTGCATCGGATATCAGTGCCGTCTAGAGCATATAAATTTCTAAGTTATAACAGTGCCGTAAGTAATTAAAAAAATATTTGATTTATTTTTTAGGGTTTTTTGTAGAACTGCTTATTAACCAGTTTTATTGTGTAGTATCGTGAAAAATAGCGTTCAAAACTCTTGTGAAATTTTCAGTATTCATCGATTTAAAGCGCTCGTCGTGCGACTCGCTTTTCAAACACAATTCATACTAAAAAAAACACTGTCTATACTATTTGTGAAATATACGATTTCAAACAACTCCCATCTACATTTGGTGGAAAGTTCAAGTTATGTTTACAGCATGGATTATAAATCGTATACTTTGTGATAATAGTATGCAGCCATGGTTGTTCATTTATGTTTGGGATTTCAGCACAAATAAGTGATTGGTCTGTATTTTCAGCTTTCATTGGCTTTTCATCAGCAGACAAAATGAAAAGAGTTTGAACATGTGTATGAATCTTTTGAAATTATGATGTGTAAGCTAGTTTCCTCCTTAGCTAAAGCATGTTTCTTTTATGTGTCGTAAATTACAGATCTAAATCAATAAATGGAAAACTCTCGCAACTAAATCTGGACGATTTTTAAATGATCGACTAATATTCAAATTATCGACTGTTTCTGATCACTTTAGATTGTTCAGTATTGTAACAAATTTTATACTTTCCTTATATCCGTTCTGTTTGTCTGGCTTCTTGTTAGCATGTGCCATGTTACAGGAATTCCATTAAAAGAAGTGCCGTTGAATAAGTCACACTGTTACGTTCTATACTGTACTATTGATCCGCAGAAAACTAATTTTTAAATGTAACTGTCCCCATTTCTTTAGTTTGAGTGCATTCGGAAGAGTTCCTCAGCCAAAAATATTTGGATCTGCTGAATTACATATAATAAGTTTTTTGAAACTGTTACAATGTCACAAAGTAAGATTTTAATAATACAAAATATCTGACAGCCGTGTTATACTTTTGATTAGTCAACTTAAACAAAGCGTATGGAAAAGAAAGACAAACATGGATTTATCTAATTTATTCTCTATTTCTCCTGCTTTGGATACAAAAACACGATTTACCTTATTTTATGTTGGTCATTACTTTATTGCTTCCTCGCATGATGCGATATTTTAAGGAATCCTAATATCGTATAAGTGTCCTTCAAATATATTTGACTGTAGTTTTATTATTGTCATGAAATTCGAATATAGGCTAATCGTAAAACATACAGAATACACCTATCAGTCGTTTTCTTTTTTAAGGCCACATGAAAGTGATCCCAAAGGTAATGATTGTGTATGTGTTCTTTCTTGTTCTGAGATAGTAAAATTTACTCTTTATTATATAGGATGTTCAGAAAGTAATGGAAATGTTTTACTACAGTTACTGATTTACATTCAAACATGTTCACCTCTAGTTTTAAAGCTCTTGAACACAGGAACACAGTTATTGTAAGGGTGGTACACAAATTTAGCAGGGTAGCGTTTAGATAAAAATTAAGAAACAAGTAAGTTTTTCTACTTAAGTGGGCTAACTTCTCATCACAATAACCAATATCCAATTTTAAAATAGAGTTTTTGTGGTTTTATAAATGGCTAGCACGTACCATTGGCTTTGCTCACAAAAAAAGCAAAAAGTTAATGAAATAAATATCGGATACAATAGTTGGGTTTATTTCCTACATAAGATCTGAGGCTACTGGCCCTTAAATCCGCTTCGTAGTGAGTTTCGTCCAAATCTATCAATACATGCATGATCAGTGTAGGCCTACATGGTAAGCGCTGAAAATCTGTCAGTTTGCAAACGAGGAGTGCAATGAATAACATTCATATTGAAAAGAGCATCCAGTCCCCCTCTGCCCACCTACGTTTAATATATTACATCTCTGCTTAAATTCTACCTAAATTAATGCTATCTTACAACATAAAGGTGTAATTGCCAAATGTTACCTCTTAGATGAAAGTAATTCAAATTCAATTTTTTGTTTAATATATCTTATGAATAATGTATGCCAAATTTCAACAATAATGTATAATAGAAATTATTTTTTTATATATAAGAGTTGTAACTCCATTTTTACCGCAAGTAACTCAGTCACAAAAGTAACGAAAATGCGTTTGCCTTATTTTTTCTTAGTACTATTTAAGAAATAAATGTAATATATTTTAGCTTTCAAGCTTAAAGAAAAGTATATGAGAATTATTATTTATTGTTTTATGTGTATTTTGATAAATTTTCGCTAATTAAACACAAGTCATAGAAATGATAGTGCATTTAATTTTCCAATTTACCACTATGAAACACATGTGTAAAAAAGAACTCTTTAGATTCATAGGAAGTATAACAATTTATTTATATTTTATATTTATTGTCTTAGGGGTTGTTATCACATTTTCTCCCCTTATCATCTAGCGACAAAATGAAAATCTGATTTAATTCTTCTTCGTATCTTTGAAGAAAACATTTTTCAAAATGTCAGCACTCTAGCTTTAAGGGTTGTATAACAAATAATATTTATTGTTTTAGGGGTTGTTTCAACCTTTTATAGCAGTTGTTTATAAAATCATTTCTTCGTGCACATGTACATAGTGGTATGAATGTAATCTGAAAATTTTAAATCTTTAGCTAACACAGCTTTGAATGATTTTTAATCAGTCTGCCAGGACTTCTTCTTCTATATAATACAGATTAAAAATATTCAAATTTTGAAATAATTTTGTATTTCTCAAAATGAATTCTATCCTATTTTATTCAGGGATAGTGTAGCTTTTTGTTAAGGAAAATATTGTATCAGTTCACTAGTTACAGAGATTGCCAATAGGCCTAAATACAAACTAATTTTACCTCTGTATAATATTAGTACAGACAACAAACTAACAATTTTCTTTAAACTTAACAACTAATGCCTTCGAAGAAACTTATGTTGAGGAATTGGAATAATATCTGAAAAGAAATAGTAGCATTGCATTTAAAAAGATTAAAGAATTATGTTATGTTAAATTTTGCTCTACCCTGTATATATTACTAACGTTTCAATAGCTGTAATTGAGGCCCTGTTCTATTCTATCCAACGCAGTTCAACCTTTTGCATAATTGTCTAACAACTTTAATATACAGGGTTTAGTTATAAACAAGTAATACTTGACTACTTTCTTTTAAACCACCGCAATATAGTTTTCTTGGTTCAAAATGAGAGTTAAAATCAATAAACTGTCTCACTAAGTATTTCAATCGTTAATTTGTTAGTTCATCATTGAATATTATTTTTACTAAGCAACAACTGTTTTTATATAGCGTAAATACTATTAACACTGATTTTATTGTACCTCACTGCTCGAGCTTTGTAAGTAACTACATAATGATTTTTAATGTAATTTTACAATTTAATTACAGCTAAATCAATTAATTCTAAATGTTTTATAGAGATTGTATTTAAAATATTTGACAAACTACCAATTTTGTGCTCATCAATCAGAAAAATACAGTACTTATCAATAAAATTGCTCTCGTGAATAGCGAAACCAAATACAATTCTTTAAACAACTGTTCTTAGGACAGAATTAAGGTGTTAATTAATCAGATATAATATTGTTTACAAGATTGTTGTTAAGAAGTGCCAGATTTGTTTAATCTAAACTTTTTATTACTGCCAGAATCAGAGTATGATATTATGATGTAGCTGTACTATAAATGCATACAACTGGCAGATTGTGCTAAATGTATTCAACTGTAATAGGCTGTCTGTATACGGAAATGTGTCTATATATATGCATCGCCTATTAATTGGAATCGAGTAATTAGAATGGAATTAAAACGTAACCACTACATTGTAATCATTTATAATCAAACAAGTGTCGCATTATCACTCCACATGCACGTCTCCTATAAACAATACTAGTTTAAACAATTGGAAAATATTATTATTATTTTGAAGAAATTATATTTTACGTCTAGTCAATTAAAGTATTCAGTCCTAGAACCGTACCTGAATATTTTTTTTTACTCCACTTTAAAGTTGTATAATAGATTGTGTTAAAATTTAATGGATAATACTTTTTTTCTATAAAGTCTATAATAGGCCTAACTTTATATTCAAGAACATATTCAAGACAGAAGAGCTTGGCTTGTAATAAGTATTTAATAAGTTGTAATTATAAATGATATAATTTCCTAAACAAGTGATTGTAAAGCAAAAGTAATAGGATCACTGTTGATTATGGACATCCACATAACCTAAATAATATTTTGTATTGATATTTTGAGATATTATCTTCATAAATAATATAAAAAAGATGATAGCTTTTCTAAGTATACAAACATTTTTGTACAATAGCGCCTATTTTAGAATAATTTTGATTGTTTTTTTTTTTTTTTTACCGTAGTGTACTAATTTCCGAGGCTGTACACGAGATGCTTAAAGCCGTGGTGTTTACCAGCAACAATCTACACAAGCAAACTGCTAATCTTGCAGTAGCTACCAAGAAATTACAAGATGTATTGTAAGTTTTTTTTTAAGAAAATGTTCAAGCAATCTACCATTGTAATTTCAGAAGGTGAGATTCCCGAATAAGATGATTAGAAAACTAAAGCTGGAGGGTTGAAGGAGCTTTGATGGAAGTTTTTCAAACTGATGAAGTAATAATATTAATCTATGCTTTACAGACCAGTAAGCTTAATATACTTGCAATTAATTATTTAAAAAAAACGTAAATATAGAATAGCATTGTCTTGCAGCCGTCTGATAGGTCGGCAACAACAATAAATATTGACTTAAAAACACACATACTCTTTGAAATTCAAAAATAAAAATGATTTTTAAACATAAATATAAACTTAATTCATGACTAGAAATAAACCTAATATAACTTTAATCAATGTAAATAATATACAAGGTAATCAAAATTTGAACTTATTTATCGTGATTTATCTATAGTGCCATGGTACCATTACTTCAGCAATTCCAAGCCTGACATTTAAAAGTTTCTTGAACTCTTATCAAGAACTATCTCATCGAAACGAGTCTTTCTGCACTGATAGGACATTCGGACGTTAAGTGATTTAAGCCTCGCTATCTCTTATTTACACAAAGGACGACACAAGCACTGTCCCTCTTCGTCCATGGTTTGTAATTTAGATTTCATAATTCTGTCCTACTCTTAAACTGGTACGTATATTAAAATAATAGATTTATTGTTCCCTAACTTGTCAAAACAAGACAACTTTTTGAAGTGTGATTGAAGCTATATGGTAAACGTGGCAGCAAATTTATATAACGAATGTATAATTGAACTTTAGAAATTCATTAGAAAATTGTATTCTAAATGTATAAGTTATGTTCAGTAATCTGTAAAGTTTTTAAAATTAATTTTGGTTTTCTGAAATAATAAATAACTAGCTGAACCTACTTACCTGATTAGTCCAGTAGATATGTACATTGTACCTGAAAAAATTCCGAAGTTAATGGAACTTTTACAGGTTGTTTGGGAGTGCTGTGGGATGACTCTGTCAAGTTTCCCAACTCGTTGACATTGTGCTAATTTTGGGGGGGCCCGAAAAACTTAAAAATTTTCGGACTTTTGTCGGTTTTTCGCTTATAACTTCTAAACTAAGCGGTTTTCGACCAAAACATTTATCTTCAAAGTTGTAGAGCAGTAAATTTTCTACAATTTGGTATCCTTAAACTTCAACCTAATATTAACAGAGATACACCCAATCAAAGTTAGAGAGATTTTCTCAAAATGGCAAAAATCGGCCAAAACTTTTGTTTTTGGCCCTCTAACTATCAATTACTATTAGTTCTACAGTAATTATGGTAATCACTCATCAATATAGACATGTTGGAACACGCGGGGGGAGGAGGGGGGTCCGCTGACCAAGTGCCTTTTTTTGTGAAGTATAGTTATTTCAATGTTATCGTGTTACCCTACTACTGTAATTACTGCCAACCCATAATCTTGAACCTCAATAAACATAGATTAGGTTGTTGAAATCAATGAATAATAACCAAGAATTAATTAAAGAATAAAATTTATATAAAAATAATGGTAGTATATCTAACAATGCAAGTATATACAATTTATGGGTAAAAATTCATGAGGCCACCAACAATTTGGAGCACTTGGGGGCTGCTGCACCATCCTCGTAATCGTCGTCGTCGTAGTCATTTTCAAAGTTGTCGAGGTCTATGAGTCACTCAATGAACACTGGAGACTTTGTTACAAGATTGAATAATAATGAGGGGGGTTTTAAGAATGAAAAATGTACTTCTTCAGGATGACGAGAATAATAATATCCACCTTGTTTGGTAATTTACCATCCCCAAGCAAATGGCAACTTCTAGTAGACCTCTTGGCTTCCCATCCACGGCTGGACTTGTTGGTAAGTCCTGAATGAATGGTACTTAGCGGCATCTCTGGTTGGTGGCAGTCTGGCAACTTGGCAGCTCGGCTTTGCCACGACAGTGGTGAAAATGCGGTATCTCAGGTCATCGAGGTTGTCATGTCCAATGTTCCCGCCATACAGTTTCACCAAGAATTTCTCTCCAACGTCAGCAATTTGAGCAGGAGCTGCCTCTGGGTTCTTGAAAATCTAAAACATCTCAGAGAGGCCGGGGTTCTTCTGATACGTCTGTATCACCTTTTCTTCATACAAATTCCAAAGGGTGCTGAAGTGGTGTCGAAGCTATCGGTGGTGTCGCAGAACACCTGTGGCCCGTGTTTGAAAGAGTGGTAAGAATAGAGGATGGTTGGGATGTTATCCTTCCCACACTTTTGGAAGCAACCGTTTTTCTTTGAAAACCCCAAAGCATTCAGCAGCACCAGAAGATCAATGTCCTCCCGTGTAATGACAACACTGTCATAATCCTCGGCAACTGAGACACCAGTCTGTACGTTCAGCACATCAGAGTCTTCTACTCCCTGCTCGATTTGGATGTTGGATCCCCTTGGCTTCCAGTTCACCCTTCAGCATCGTTATGAAATTCATCTTGTTTGTGTCGTTGGAGAGAAATGTTTTACTGCGTGATGGTGCTGACTGCTGTTGTCTTGGAGAACACAAACTTAGTAGAGGGGTTCAGCAGGGAACGCCGATAACGTTCTACTGTCTTGGTGCTTTGGTAGCTTATCCCACTAGGATAACCATCAAAAAACATAATGGCATTGCTCCCAAAGTGCCTTTTGATGTAGTCCACGTAGTTTTGGCAGACTACCTGGAATGTTGCTTCGCTTGACTTCGTCCAAACCACCCTATGTAGCAGGAACCCTACATCAATAATATTGCATTTTCTGTGTGTGTAGTTTCCAGTCACATGTCCTTTCAGCTCTGATGAAGTTCTTCATTAGAGTGTACATACGAAAATGTTGAATCAAAAGTGCTGCAGTTGGTACTTAATAGTCTTTAGAAGACTGAAAAGCTTTTCGTCACACTTTTTAGTGAAGGATCCTCTACATCAATTCTCGAATTGTAAGAAGCATAAATAACGATGTCCAGCTCAAACAGGTCTCCTTCTTTCAACCCGCAACATATCAATGGTGAGTCCACCTAAGGCTGCGTATGCAAGGCTATGCCCGCGAACTGCTCTGGCATAAGCATACCAAAACATTGAAATTATAAGAGAGACGAAAATTTTGAAGGCAAATTTTTCAAGACCAGATGTTTACAAATTCAAAGGTATAAACTTATTCTGTTCAAAACAGGTTTGTCTAACCATTATACGATTTAGAAATGTAACAAAAAGTGATTTGTTTCACCGAGTTTCGTTACGCGCGTCAGCGGTTTAGAAAAGTAAAATTTTTAAACAATGATTACACAAGTAAATATACGTTTTAGAAAGAAATTGTGTAATACAAAAAATAAAGTTTGAAATATTACCTTTCCATTGGTATTTGTTTTTTTGATATTGGAAGGTTTTTAGTGGTTGAAATATTCCATACAATCACGCGTTACAAATGTATTGTCGCGGCACGAAGTGACTGCACTATAGTGAAGTCTACCGGTTGTAGGATTAAAGAGGTCTGCACTACACAGAGGACCCCCGCCCCGCGTGTTCCAACATGTCGATATTGATGAGTGATTACCATAATTACTGTAGAACTGATGGTAATTGATAGTTAAAGGGCCAAAAACAAAGGTTTTGGCCAATTTTTGCCATTTTGAGAAAATCTCGCTAACTTTGATCGGCTGTATCTCGGTTAATATTAGGTTCAGGCAGAAGTTAAGGACACTAAATTGTAGAAAATGTATTGCTCTACAACTTTTAAAACAAATGTTGTCGTCGAAAACCGCTTAGTTTAGAAGTTATAAGAGAAAAACCGACAAAAGTCCGAAAATTTTGAAGTTTTTCGTCCCCCCAAAATTAGCACAGGGTCCTCGAGTTAGAAAACTTGACAGAGTCATCCCACAGCACCCCCAAACAACCTGTAAAAGTTTCATTAACTTCGGAATTTTTTCCAGCAGACCCCACTCTACTGGACTAGATTTAATACATTGATTTAAAAGTAAATTGTGTTTATTTATTTACGTTGCTTTAATTTTATTGATTTGTGTACTAGATTATACTTGTACATATACTAGAATGTAAACAATCTAAGTAACAAATGTCATGTTAGTTAAACAGATTGTTAATAGATGGCGCCTTTCATTAGGAACCATTTGAAGTAATATAATATAAAAGATTTAATCAATTTTTGTAACGAATTTAACATGAATTTAAACCTGTTTGTGTATTTTCGTCAATAGCGGAGAACATAAGCTTTAAAATGTTTTTTGAACAATTAATTCTGTTAAAGAATATGGCTTAGCGACAAAAAAACGAATTTGAGAAATAATATATACTGTTATACGTTTTACAGTATTTTTAAAGTTTCATCCCAGATACTAAATAATAGACGTATAAACCTAATCTTCTAAGTGAACATTCGCTTAATTTTATAATTTCTTAATGCAGTTTTTTTACTGTTTTATGAATGCTTGTTTTGTTCTGATAATGTTGAGTGAAATAAAGAGGAGTAGAGACGTTGTAAAAAATATACTCCGTTCCGAATTACATTAAAAGTGTTATCGTAAGGATTTATTCATTTATAAAAATTACCAACATGTGGTCATTATACTAGTCAAAATAACTTGTCAAACCTGGTTTTTACTATTTTCTAACAATTATAATACTTTAAGTTCTGGTGAAACATATGAAACAGATCTTTGAACTGCTACACAAAAATACATAGGATCACCTAAAGATCAACATTAATAGAATACAATTCTATCCAAGTCGGTTAACCCGTTTCCGAGAAATCAGTGAACATTCATAAAAAAAACACCGCGCTTCTAGAACATAAAACCTCCTTCTTTTAAGAAGTCGATTAAAAATATAAATTCTATGTTTAATAATTCAGATTTGAACTATTCAGGAAATTAAAGAAAGAGGTGTTTTATAGTTCAACCCTGAATTAGTTAACATCGAATTTATATTTTTAACCGAGTTCAAAAAAGGAGGAGGTTTTATGTTTGACGAGCATGTTTTTTTTATGAAAGTTCACTGATTTCTCTGAAACGGCTTAACCGATTTGATTAGAACTTTATTCTATTAAGGTTGGTCCCTATGTGATCCCATATATTTTTCTATGACGTAACATATACCATATTTAGAAAATCGGAAGAACTGTGTTTATGATTAAGGTATGGTTCTCACGGATTTTGTGTAATTTCTCACAAAATGTAACAACTGATTTAGCTTTATACTGTGTTATATTTAAAACGATTTTGATATAATCATGTATTTTCTTATCAAATTCGGTTTACTAGTTTTATTTATGTTCACCGATTTCTCGAAAACGGTTTAACCGATTTGAATAGTTTAGACTCTATTGCAAAGATAGATCCCGAGTTGGTCCCGTTTATTTTTCTATTATGTGAAACAAGCCATTTTATAAGATTGTCATCGATGGACACTTTGCTTCTCATTGATTGTGTGTTATTTGTAAAAAAAAATTACTACTGACTTAGTTTATGTATACAACGTTATTTTTAAAAAGATGTTTGCATGATCATGTATTTTTTGAAAATCTAAATCTGATAAATAGTTGTTTTAGTTATGTAGTAATGTTGCTTATATTGATGACTTATTCAATTTCTCACACTTTTCCCCACCACAAATCATTTCGCTTGGGATTTTTAGATAGATGTTTTTTTTTCTTTTTACCTACTTCCAAAGAATAAGGTTCTATATTCTACGAATATGTTTCCTTCAATAGATTCCCTACTACTATTTGAATTCATGAGAGCTACGCTTTTATTTGATCTGCAAATGACGCTGACACAATTGACATAACTAATAAGCTAACTTAAATTGCTACACTAATAAAGCACTTTGATTACTTACATTAATAGA
Organism: Philaenus spumarius; assembly: GCA_018207615.1. NCBI lineage: Eukaryota > Metazoa > Arthropoda > Insecta > Hemiptera > Aphrophoridae > Philaenus > Philaenus spumarius. The sequence goes on along the minus strand of JAGFPH010002516.1, from coordinate 24,883 downwards.
TTTCTTAACCCACACTCGCTACTATGCCTACACTTAAAATTGAAAAATAAACAACTTTACAAAAAATAAACCTACTTCAAAACATTACAATAAAGGCAAACAAAAGTTAAAAATAACTCAATTAGATTAAAATTTGTTACAGTAACTGTATTACAAAGTATTAATATAATTCCGATCAGAATATTCCTACAATATCTTACTTAAAATAAGAAGTTAAAAAAATTTCTGGAAAACTGATTGCAGTCTCGGCTAAGCAATAGATTATATGTTTAATTTAGCAATATAAAAAGCTTAATATAATTAATAACGGAATATTATAATATAATTAAGTATCTGTAATTATATAAATATAATTATATAATTACTACAAATTTTAATTATATTATTGAAAAATTATTGGTGGTTTGCGAGTGGCTGGATAATCTAGTATGTAAATGTGTCAAAAATGTTACATAATAACTTTTTATTCTAAAATAAAACACAATAAGTTCTTATAGGAATGTCAGATCGGAATTATATAAATACTTCGTAATAGAATTATTGATATAACTGATTGTTACCCAATTGTGTTATTTTTAACTTTTAAATACCTTTATTGTAATTTTCTGAAGTCGGTTTAGTTTTTTCCAGTATAAGTATTGAAATCAACAATTGATTGTTGCCTTTTAACGTCATGAGTTTTCTCGCTATATAATATTCTCGCTATATTGAGTGTTTTTAGTGTTTTAATGCTGAACGACCTCTTTTGATCGAAGTTTCTTATGATAGGACATAACTTCTGAAGCATACAAACAAAATTAGATTAACTTACTAAAGTTTTATTTATAAATAAGAAAACTGCAAATAAATCACAGAAGAAAGTGTATCTTAAAACTTATCTAATTAATTTTAAAGTCTATCCTGGATAATACCCTGCAGGTATTAATTAGTTCATCTCGTACCAAATTGAAAATAAGCTCCATTGTGCTTCAGAGATCAATCAGACAGTAATCAAGAATAACGGCCGAGATTCAGTCAGATGTATCTTGAAAAAAGATCTCGCCACTATTATGCCTCCAATAAAATCTGAATGTACAACTCAAAGTCATTATGAACTACAGCAGTTTTGTGTAAGATTCTCACAAAAAAACGGATTAATTATCTGGTGATCCGAGTACTTCTGAGTAACATTATATGTTCTGCTTGATTAAATTTGATAGCTCAAAGAGCACGCAATGGTACACGTGAGTTTAATAATTGTCTTAATCTTTGAATTTAATCAACTTTCAACGTTACAATGTTTTAAAAAATTTCTATTAAAGCTGTGTGTATTAATCTTAGTTTTGAACAATATTTAATAAATGTTGTAAACGTCTATGTATATTAAAAGTTGCAGTGTACAAAATATAATTGATGTTTAAATGTAAAAGTATAACAAACGTTGTTGTTTAAAACATTTAATGTATGTTGTAAATGTTGAACCATAGTATAATAACGAAGTTGTGTAAATAATTTAACAGCTTTTTGTCAACGTTGATGAATAATAAACATTGGCGTGTAATCCATTTAATACATTTTGTAAATGTTGAAATACCATAATAATAAACATTGTTCTGTAAAACATTTGATAGATGTTATAAATGTTGAAGTATATATATATGTATAGATATTTTATGTGGGCCTTTCTATCGAATTCCCACTGACTTCGACCAAGAGATATTTTCCCATCGCTTATTTCCTATTCCCACCTGGAATAGGACATGTGGACAGGTACCTGGACAGGTCTGTAATAACCTGTCTCCTTTAAGAAGGAGCAGATACTCAATATTCGATTGTTTTGGATGTTTACTCTCTATTCTCTTAGGAGTCCTAACGAATGAAGTCTGGCTCTGCCCAAGGCCTCACATTCTAAAAGAATGTGCTCTGAGGTTTCTTGCGTTAGTCGACATTTTCTACATATGTTACCATCAACAACTCCAATTCTATGTAGATGTTTCCTAAGGTGACAGTGACACCCATCTCATATTTTCCGTTCCAAGTAATAAAAGCTCTTCAGCAATTTTCTTACTTGGCCTGATCAGCATCTTAGCAAGTCTACTTACCTCTGTATCGCTCCAAACTCTGTACATCCCCTTCTGCATCCATCCTCAAACAACTGTTCTGGCATGACCAGGAAATCCCGATCACTAGTTCCGGACCTACAAGAAGGGACTCAGACCCATTCTAAAGTATAGTATAATAAACATTGTAGTGCAAACTATTTAATACATTTTGCAAACGTTTAAATATAATAAACTTTGTTGTGTAAACCATTTAAAACATTTTATAAACGTTGAAGTACGGTATAAGAAATGTTGTTCTGTAAGACATTTAATGGATGTTATACATTTTGATGTATATTGTAGTAAACATTGTTGAGCAAACTATATAATACATTTTGTAAACGTTTAAATATAATACACTTTGTTGTGTAAACCATTT
>JAGFPH010002516.1:0-11578 GCA_018207615.1 Philaenus spumarius | reverse complement strand
CTCAGTTTCATCGGAAGAGCTACTCATTATTATATACTACACTTAATTACTAATACACTATTAAACTTAAAAAAAACACTTGAAATATTATTCACTGCACGCTACACAGGTTTAACCTAACTTTATACGCTGATGACTGCAGCAAGACTGACCGACCTAGCAGACAAGCCATGATCATGTCTGGACTTGCCTTGTCCTTTCCGTGTGCTGGCGCCTTTGTCACACTCTTTCCGTGGATAGGGAAAATAAAACCTTCAATATCTCAGGGACTAACCACGTTCTTTGCAAGTAAATTCAATAGGTGTATAGTATCTGTAACTGGCTACCCAAATATGTTATAACCTCATTTTTAGAAAAAATGGACTTACCCCGTTCTTTCCGTGGGCTCTTTGTTTAGATTGTAAAATTCATGAAACCTTACGCTTACTTCAAACATTTATAATTAATTGCCTATTTCTGTACTTATATTAGTATCATCAATAATATGGAAAATTGTTTGTGTGAACCTTACGGGATACACTTCTTGTTTTAAATTATTACTAGAAAAACATGCAATTTCGAGCATTCAGAAGTTTTCTCCGTTAGTTTGCATTCTAAAGTAGAAGTATAAAAGCTAACAGTTTTTTATTCAAAGTTTTTAATTCAAAGGCCTGCAAACTTTGGCAGCATATTTTAACAATCCCGTTTCGCTTAAATATAAATATCAGGCAATAAAAATAACATATTGCTTACTTAGTTGACACTGGTCTTTTTGTTTTATAATATAGAATTTATGAATATGTCATATATATTATATAATATTTAATATAACACAAAATTACAAATTATAATGAATGTAATTATGGCTACTTATGCTGTAAACTGTCTGTGCACACGACAGAGATTGAGGTTGCAATGTGGAAGAGGAACATTCTCTGGGGCTGTTTGCAGATTGCACGAAGCTTTATCCGTAAACTCATTGTTGCCTTTTAGAGCCTTTTATTAAAATATGGTATAGTTGTAGATTGGATCCTAGCAAGGAGATATTATTGTAATTTTAGGTTTACAGTTGGACTTATTATAATTCAAACTACTTCCAACAAATACTTTAGAGGCTTATAAAATTTAAACTAAAATAGAACTAAAAACAAAATTGTGTAAAGATTTAAACTTTCGTTCAATATTCATTGGGAGTATAGCAATCTAAAATCAATGCGCTTATATCAATAAAGTAGCAGAAAAAAAGTTTAAAAATGCATAATAATTTTAGAATAAAGACATCATTAATATGATTATTATGTTGGTCTGCCTCTTTTCGAACCGAAACTACTTCAATAAAAATATATGAATTCGCTGTATAATACATTTACCCATTGCAGTTTAATTCAAACAATTTTTTTATTGTTTTATGAAGTTGTATAAACGTTATTGCCAACAAATAGTTTGATAAGTAATTTGAAAAATGCAATTAAAAGGATTCGTTTTATTTCAAGCACTAATCCATGGAAATATTGAATTACCATTTTATGTTTCAAATTAAAGATTTTAATGATATTTGTTGATTTGTTTTACCATTCAATCGCAATAAATGGTTAAATCGCCTTTTTTTGTTGCATACAAGCCATTTAAATTTTAAAGTAAAATCTATTCCATTTTAGTCTTTGACATTAACTCTGAGAAGCTTTGTTCAAATAGTTACTTATGGCTGTTACTTTGCGGTATTACAAGTTTTGTGTTTCTACAACCTATAAACAAACCAATATTCCCATTGATGAAACAATAATAATCCTACGTAGAAAACAACGTAACCTCAGATGAAGTAGGTACGGATAATTTAATAAGATTGAAAACATAAGAATTACATTTCTTTTTACAACGAAATGCATGAAAAATAATTCCCTAACAATGGGATCAGATTTGTCCGGAATCGTTGTTCAATGATACTGAGACCAAACATGTATTCAAGAAGAATGTCAAATATACTATCACAGATATCGTTGATTTATAATCCTGTTTAATTGTTCATCTAGAAAAATCCACACATATCTAAATAATTGCCACCCAACCCTCGAATTCCCTCTAGAAACAGGAATTCAGAATAGCAACAAGTATATAGATAGACCACAATATTACAAAAATAAACGACAAACTTAGAGTTATTAAGAAAACAGAATACGCTCAATGTAAATTTTAATTCACGAAGTAAAATTAGGTTGAAAATATATTAAGTCCTTAGAACAAGTTAGAAAAAGAAAAGTGTCAGGTAGCATGAAACAGACTGTAAATACCTGCAGAAGAAAGAACAATAATTATTGAATTATTAAATGAATTGATTAATTAACGTTATATAGTATAAGTCAAATATGTTACTTATTGTGTAATAACACAAATAATTCTGTTAAACATTTCAAAATAAATTTAAGTCATTAAAAACTGATTAACTGTTTTAATACACCATAAATAGGCCTATCTAATGCAACCGCTGTATAGCCTAACATGACCTAAAATATTAAATAAACTGATAGTTTTCATAAATAATTAATTGTTATGTGGTAATTGTTTACCACAATATAACTAAACGTAAACATCAATGTAGTACACAAATGTTTATAATAAATTTTTAGGTATATGCCTATATTGGAATTACTTAATACATTTTAGAAATATTATACCAAAATGTTATGTGTGAAACAAATTATTGATTCTAGATAACCACTGCAAATTATTATCACCTGCAAAAATGTATTCTGTTTGGTCGTCTTTATAAAAACTAAAAATGATCTATTGTCTCTTTGTGTTTCTCAGATTCAGCAAATGCCAAAAAGATTGTGTCTGCTATTTGTTGCCGGAAACGATTGCAACTATTTTGGTTCAACAATAAACCTTTAATCCAAACTTAAAATCAGTATTTGGTTATGGGTTAAGCACATCAGATTATCTGGCTGTCCTGTTGGAATCGTAAGTCTACGTATCACTTTAGGAATGATAGAGTGGGCGACTAAATATAGAATACATAGGTATTAATATAGACCAAACAATTTAAGTAAATAATAAAATTTGGTTCACATGAACTTTGAATTCACGTATACTAAGTTTGCTGGAAATACTCTTCCTCATGAGCGATCTATGTTTAAATAAATACATTCGATATTAGAAAGTATGTAATTTGCATTTAAATAAACAAAATAAAACATGATTATGTTAAGAAGAAACTACAATATCAGGATGTAATATTATGAAATACGTGATTACAAATAAACAAAAGAGCATTCACTCTGTAGCATGTTTTGTATAATAGTAACAGAGTTTGCATGGTAAAGTTTCATTATTAAATCACTCTATTTTTATACGTTCTGTATATAGCATAATTATGATTTAATCTAGGTTTAACATTTACTGGATTTTATAAGCTTGATCTCATTAATGGTTAATTCCCTGGCAGATGGATTCTTTACCCAATTGGCAAGTAGTCTATATATGAATTAAATAATTGCCAAAGGGCCTATACCTTATCTAACTGACAAGGGCCTATTTCTTAACCAGTTGGCAAGGAATCCATTCCTTAACCAGTCTTTAGTTTGATCTATTCCTTAGCCAATAAAATTGGCAAATGGTAATACTCCTTAGCCAGTTGGCGAGATTTCTAATCATTAGCCAGTTGACAAAAAGGTCTAATCTTTAGCCAATTGGAAAGGTGGTTTAGCCAATTAAAAAACAGCAATATTCCTTATTCAATTGGCAAGATGGAATATTTTTAGCGAATTCACAAAGGGGTATATTTCTTATGCAATTTGCCAAAAGATCTATTCCTTAGCGAATTGACAAGGAAGTTAAAGCCAATGATAATTTTAACAAAATATAATTTGCACAAAATTCAAGACAAATTTTAAACATTGATACTTTATTATAATGATTTAACATATGATATTACTACTTATAATTAAGTAATTTAAGTATAAGCAACAACTATTTGCATTTTTAATTCAGTTAATGATGATAAAGAACGAAGTTGCCTTTTGCAAATATTATATAATGTACTACATTTTGACAATTTAAATACTACTTAATAATGTACTTTAAAAACTTATGTACTAAGTAATACAAGTACCAGAAACATAATTGTCTATTGTCTTTGCATTCTGCCTTTAAACTTTATGAATACGAATAAAAAGTTTAAAGAAACTCTGTGTACTGTGTATTTTATAGTTTAGCCTTTAGATTAAACTATTACAATTAAACTACTCTTGTTAAACTAAAACTTTAAAATTGTAAGCTGTAACTTCCTCTGCCTTCTTTAGCTCGAAATAATTAGACGTAAATCAGAGGTGTCAGAAAAGCCATTCCCTACATGTCTTAAAAACAGTAATTAGCGAAGAAATAAATTAGAGAAAGCATTTATTTCACTCCAAGAATGTTTAGCAGAGTTAGAAGTAAAATGCATAACGTTATTATTATTTACTGTGCAAACATATTTAAAACACGAACTTCTTTGAATCCAAATGCATTACATTGAACCAATTAAAATTTGCATTAAGAAACAAATTATAAACGCGTTAGTTTCAATCGAAAGTCAAGAGAAATACTATTAACCAACCACTCTTCAAATAGAACAAACAATACGACACAATAATTAACATAACATATAACAGTTACCGTCCTTAAAGTATTAAAGGTAGCCTTAAAGTATTTACAAACGAACTGCATTTTTAGAAATGTGTTAGATTGTACGTTATTTATTTGTCTTTAATGTTTTAACGAACTCTTATTGAGTGATTATTTCTGATGATAGAACATAAGACCTGAATAGCTTCAAAGTAAAGAAGAAGAATAAGTGTGACCACGAAACGTCATAAGGTTTTTTTTATTAACAGGCTTTAATTAAACCTAAAACAGGGGTTTAACTCTTGTAAAATACAGTATTATTTCCTAATTAGCTAATTCATAAATTTAAAAATAAAATAAATCTACCTCTATTTAAGTGTTTATTTCGTTTACATGAAAACTAAAGCTACGTTAGAACCATTGCACACCAAACCTTGTATAGTTTTATTTGCACTCCTGCTTCGCAAATAGAATAGATCTAATCTAATATTATTGTCTTTTGATCTACTGCCACAGTAACAACTACTTTCGTTATTCCATCGAATTTATATTTTAAATGCTAATTGGCTACTTAACTTCAAATATTTATAAGAATTACATTGTGCACCTTTTTTTAAATTATTAAGTAAAATTCCATTTCTTATTCCTAAACCGAATACTAAATCACCAGTTTACGTTTGCATTTATTACAATATAGTCACAAAATATCTTGTATATATTACATATTACAATTTTCTTTCTGTAAATTAAGATGAATATAGGAAAGCTGTTCTAATTGTGATTTATCTCGTAAAACAAACCTTACAAAAACGTTTTCCTCTCTCTGTAAGTTAGTGCAGTAAAAATAAATTTTGACCTGGGCAAAATTGCAACACAAATGATTCTTTTTGCATTATACTGTGAGAAGTGTGTATTTTAACTCACTTAAAATCCCCATTAATCCCGGTCCAGGAAATCAGTCAAAATCCAAGATGGCGGCTAAATTTGTAATTGTTCATTTAAAACTTTTATAACTTTGTTATTTATGATGTTATTTCAATGAAATTTGGCAGAAATGTTTAAAATATAAGGATAAAAGTATAAAAAACCCATTGATTTTCCTTTATTTTTTCCAAAATGGCAGCCATTTAAATACTTAGGTAATTCGTTTTGAAATATTTAAATGGTGACCATTTAATAAAAGTTGTGCACTCAAAATAGGTATTATTATGTACTAAAGCATGTCATTTACATTGTACTTTTGTACCTTCATAAGAATCGTTAAATATATTTTTATAATTTTATATATTTTACATTTCTTTAAACAGTACGATTTTTTTAACCGTGCCCTCGGCTCGGCTATCGCGCGATGGGCTAGTGGTGTAGAGGGGAGGGATTGTAAAGGCAGTTCCACAAACTTCGAATAAACAAAAATGATTCAATAATTATTCGAATAAAATTATTGAAATAAGTATACTTGTATGAGTCATAGACTACTTGTCGCTTTATAATATGATATGTATAATATACAATATTTTATAACGTTTATAAAATGAGGATGAACTCGGTCAACGGAAACACGGCTTGGCGGCACGGCCCGGCCAGGTGTAGTTTCAATTGAAACGCACACATTATACCGCTGTACCGAGCAAACCGTAAGTCAAACGAAAAAATGTTTCAAATAAAATATTTAATTTGGACCTTTATCTAAAACTTTCTCGCAAACACTTTGTCTCTGACCGACAAATAAAAACTTTTTAGTGGCTTGAAAATTTCATGTCATTATTAAATATTACATTGTTGTAATATTGATTTTTAAAATATGAAATAGGTTTTGTAATTGATTTTCTTTTACATCATACGAATCGTATGGTTCTTATCTGAGTATCCGTGAAAGTTTCATCATTTTACATCGCTGCGAAGTGTATTAAATGACAGTGTTATTGAAGCTCGGTTTTCGCTGTTTCACACCGCTCGGCTCAGTTTTCGTGGAGAAAACTAAAGTAGACAGAGCGATTTCTAACGTTATCATTCAGGTTAGTACAATCGTGGCCGAGGGCACAGTTAAAAAATCGTGCTGTACATATTGTTTATTTACAGGTATAGCTGCGGACCATGGAACTTGTATAATTTGCAAGAAAGACACTTACGGAACAGAGTGCAGTGTTACAAGCAAAAGGTGCAAGTGCTATCAATATATGCAGTCAAAGCAAAGGAAGTGATGTTGTAGCAGTTGAAGGGTGTAGAGTACATATTGACTGTCATAAAAGGTTTACTGACAAGAGAAAATGCAATGCAGAGTCAGATGTTGCAAGTGCAGATGTTAAGAGGACCAGTCACTTGACCACACAAACTTATGGTCCTAAAATTCGCTGCCTCTTTTGTGGAACAATTGTAGATTTCCAAGTGATAAAGGAGAGGTTATCTTTGACAGTTTACTCGAAACATATGACAATCTAATGGAAGGTAGCACACATTTGAAGGATTTAGAATCCAATGAATATCTGAAAGAAGTTTGTGACGTATTAGATTCTAAGAAGAGTGTGCTAAGATCTTCCTCAAGGACCAGCCTTCTTTGGCTTGAATATCAATCTGCAGTAGCTACCATTTGTAAACTCATCACTGCAGACCGTTTAGGATCATTTCCAATGCTACTTGAAGGTCTTATAGAAGCCATGCCCATTTTTGCAGCATCTGGGCATACGAGTTACATGAAATCAGTTTACCTTTACTTACAGAACATGACTGAACTTTAAAACACTCATCCTGAAATCTATGCAGTTTTCAATACAGGTGGTCATGTGATACGATGTACTGATAAAATATGGGCGGGATTGCCAGCAGATTTAGTAATTGAGCAATGTTTAATGAGGTCACTGAAGACAAATGGAGGTCTCACTAGAGGTAGTGGTATGTCCGAAATACAACAAATTACTTGGATGTTGTCAATGCCTGAGTATTCAGAATACAATAACTCAATGCAGAAGCTAACAAACGTTGTATATGAGTCTAGCAAACAGCATAAAGATTTGAATCAATCACGAAAGAAACGAGACAAGGAAGATTCAGATAAGATACTTCAGCTACTGAGATCGATTTCACCTTATTCAGACGATCCAGCTTTGCGAAAGGTTGTAACTGGTGTCACAGCAGCTGAACATGTGAATGTTGAAACATTTAAAACCATTGGTATAGACATTGTGAAGAAGATGAAGGGCCAGGAGGTGTTTTCTTGTAAAATGAAACGAAATGACAAGGCAAAAACAATTTCTTCTGCATCATTCATTAAGTTCAAGAAAGAGGAGGCCACTATTGACCCAGCTCTGTTATTTCAGAGATTGATTATGTCATCTTCGAGGGAAATTGAGCTTGCGGAAGTAATGAAATTTGAACTGTGCTCCTTTCCTCCTGCGTTATTTCAAAGTCCAACCGTATTGTTGAAAGCTATCAAGGGCGTTGATTACGCATGTTACTGCAAATAATTCTCAGCCATTTGTAACAGCAGGAATAGGTGATACGAGTTATGTGCTCGATGGAGGGTCCTTACTGCATCGCTGCCATGGCGTAAAGACAGTACATTCAGGGATATAGCGAAATCTTATGCATCGTTTGTGACAGCTAATTATGGGCAAGTAAGTGTAGTTTTTGATTGTTATACATCAGCATACACAATAAAAGACATGAACCCATGTTCGCCGAACAAATTCAATTTTCCCCTCTGTGAACTTCACACCAGATATGACATTCACAGGAAATAAGGAAATGTTTATCACTTGCAAATTATACAAGTCGTATCACCTTCCATGGTCCACAATTATACCTGTAAAAAAAAAATATGTAAAATACATAAAATTATAAAAATATATTTAACGATTCTTATGAAGGTAATACAAAAATACAATGTAAATGACATGATTTAGTACATAATTATACCTATTTTGAGTGCACAACTTTTTTTTAATGGCGCCCATTTAAATATTTCAAAACGAATTACGTAAATATTTAAATGGCCACCATTTTGAAAAAAATGAGGTAAAGTCAGTGGTTATTTTTTTTATATTAGTATTTTAAACATGTTTGCCAAATTTCATTGAAATAGCATCATAAATAACAAAGTTATAAATTTTTAAATGAAAAATACAAAATTCAACCGCCATCTTGGATTTTGACTGATTTCCTGGGCCGGGATAAATGGGGATTTTGAATATGTTAAAATAGACACTTTTTACAATAAAATGTAAAAAGAATAAAGTTAAGGAAAAAGTTCAATTTAACTCGAAACTGAAAAAGTCAGACATTTTTGGAATCTACATAAGTAGACGAAAATAAAAGGTTAAATAAGAAAAAGTCAAATTATTGAAAATAAAAAAATTAGCTCAAGTGTCAAATTTCACACACCCTTAAAAGGGAGAAAAATTAAAATCAAAGGTTTCCACTCACAAGAGTTTTAAGAGAATGAATAGTTCTGTGTAAAAAAGGGAACAAAAGTAAAATTAAATTAAGATAAAAGGGTGAGAGTTTTCACGCCTTTTAAAGTAATAAAAGTTGAATTTTTGAATTTTTAATAATAATAAAGTAAAGAGATTTAGGGTTAGATTAACATTGTATCGTTAGGAAACCAGTAACTTAAACATTTTTCGCGTAGTTACCCCCAAAGAACTTTTTTGCGATTGTAGGCTAAGTCCCAGAAGAGAAAAAATAAGTAAAAGTGGTGAAAAGTGTTAGAACTGTACAGGTGTTAAAGACAATCAGCGTGAACTAACAAAAAATACATTGAACGCGAAAGACAGTCGCGGAAAAAGCGGGAAAGCGTAGACGTGCCGCGCACGCGTAAAAATCACAGTACAGACACGATTCAAAAACGTACGGATAGCCAAAAACAATCTGGAAAAAGTGAAAAAGGAAAATTAAGGAAAACTAAAAAGGAAAAAAAGATACAGCGTGAAATGAAAAACAAGTAAGATTCGATAGTCAAAGTGGAAGGGATGAAGCAACGGGTACAAAAAGGGGCGTTAACCAACAACCAAATTAACCAGAGAAATTGGTGTTTTCCAGGAAAATGGGAGGAAAAAGAAAAAAAAAATATAGAAATTTACCCAGTGCGAATTTAGACATATTTCTAGACCAAAAAAGTTTATAGAAAAGGAAAATTAGCTTACTGAAAAAATGATGGAAAGGGCTAGTAAGAAATGACCTCACGAAGTGTATAAAGGCTTGGACGCGGAAAATCTAGGGACTCACTCAAGGCTCAAATTGTTACGAATGTAGACTTCACGTCACTCTGCAGCAAGTATTATTCTACCAGTTCGTATACTACGTGTTATGCTAAAAAGCCTTAGTATCACGAGCACTACCATATTTTTCTTCGTTAAACTTAAGTAACTTTCAACTATAATTTAAACTACAAGTCAGAAGTAGTTCTTCAGGAGTAACTCTACGGCCTATCCAAATGAGTTAACGCAAAAATAACTCTATTTGGCGATACTGAGACGACATAGGCAATCCTTCAGGACATGATCTTCTAAACGGAACTTCACTTCTCACGAATTAAGGAAGAAATAGGATCAACTGTAACTCTACTAGATTCTACCAGATCTGCTCTTCAAGTACATCTGTAGCCATCATATAAACCCAACAACTTTAAATCAGAAAATCCAGGCTACCAGACACAGCATCCTAGCAGCTCCAGCATCAGCTGATCAACATAGCGGCATCCATCACGGAAAACCGGAGGTGAAAAACGCTGAATTAAGGTCTGTGTAAACGAGAATACGTTGTCCTCCATTTTAATTAATTGCCTGAGTAAATTCAATAAAAATATTTAAAGTACTGGTTGAGATAGGTTAGTTTCAAATTAAATTCAAATCATAAAATTAAATAAATGTAAATTCGATATTCCCTAAATTTAAATAATAAATGTAAATAAATTAAATTCAAATAAATTAAAATTAAATTGATTAGAAAATTATACTGTCTGCCAAGCCTATTAGAAATTTGAATTATAGGTTTAACATTAATATTGTATAGAAATTATATGTACAAGCAGATGGTGAGAAAAGCGAGTTGTTTATGTTTAATTTTGAAAAAGTTTTGAATTTGATTTTTGAATAAATTAATTATTAATTTTTACACTGAAATACTGAGAGTAACCAATTACCTGTTTTATGGTTATCCATTCATGATATTTTCCATTATTAGAAATAGTCTAATAAATGTGTTTAGCTGTAGAAATAATCAAAGCACAAATAAGGTAAGTTATAAGGGCTGTTCCACTGTTCTCATTTCCCTGAGATCACAAATAAACAAGAGTTCTCGTAGATTAAATTCAGAGCTAGTAAACTTATTAATTTCTGGAAGCTATTTTAAAGTGTTAGAGTCAGTCGAAATACTTATAGAAATAGGTATCAGACACCCAGTTGCATCACCTAAGCTAAAGATAAAATTTTGGTTAAAGGCTTCCAGTAGGTGTTGTAACTTATTGTACAACAAAAGAACAACGTCAATAGGTGTTCCGTTGAATAATTGGCGTCGCAACGTGGGGCCAAATAAAAACAAATTTGCGGTCGAAACGTCAGCACGCGATTGTTCCGTTGTAATATCTACACTCTAGTGGTGAAATAACCAACTGTTTAAATCGTAATAGATACTCGTTCCCATGGCAATCAGAAACGTCATATGACGTGATTACTCCTTTGAGCAAAATCTTAGGATCACGTCGTATGACGTGATTACTCTTTAAGCGTAAAATAAGCCACCCCTCAAAGGGTTAAAAAACCAGTAAAATTAAATTAACCCCTAATCCTTTAATCTCTTAGCACATTTAGAACTTTATACAGGGTTAGCCTAAATGATATTCACGATTTTCAATGATTTGTCTTTAAGATAATAAACGGTACCAGATAACTGCCACATACTTTCTCCCAATTGAAACTTTATACCTTCCTAAGAGTAGCATAGGAGATGGTTATTTAAGATTGCAAAAGTAGGAAAATGTTACCATGGAAAATATTAGATGCAT
>JAGFPH010002515.1:177084-192220 GCA_018207615.1 Philaenus spumarius | reverse complement strand
ATCAATTGTATCATCCTGTACATCTTACTAAACAATTGTAACATAATATGCATCTTACGAATCAATTGTATCATCCTGGAAAAAATCTATTTCACTTTATTTGTGACTAGGCACCAAGAAATGAATATAAAATAACGCGGTAAAAATGATTGGATAAATTTAATAATTTTATCTATTTTTACAGTCAGATGCCATTTTGCATTCTATTTCCTGAAGACAACATATACATCGTCGTAGCCTTCCCATTTATAACTCCTGTTGTTTTACACCACCTCTCTTTGAACGAATGCCAAATGTGTTCGCATTAGAATACCTACGTATCTATTTATAGCGACTTCTTTGTATTGTTAATGGCACATTTATTGGATACTAAACTTAATGTTGCGTGCAATAGGTCACTGAAGATGCGAGCGAACATTGACTTGAGCCGGGATTAGGTGCGCGCTGGTAATGGTTAGGAATGGATTACACTTCCTGGAAATATGTTTTAAACTAACAGTTTGTACAAAATGATGTATACTTTCTTAAATTTGTACTAGTGGAGGCGAGCGTGACCGTAAATTCAAACGGGAAGAAATAAAACTTACGCTTTTCCTTTAAATATAATGAAACTGTACACTTCAGTGACTGCGACAAATCAAACATTAACAATATAAAACAAGAATAAAATAACAAATTGCGACGGGGCCCACAACCTTATACAGGGTGTTCCCGAATTCTCTGGACCCCTTTTGGGGATATGTTCCTGGGATCCAGATAAACATATTTCACAATATCAAATAGGTCTACGGTGCTTATTTTGTCGTCTGTCTGTCTATATGTGTTTTTTTACAAAATACTTAATAGTTCTTAAAGTAGAAAAGATATTGAGCTCAAACTTTGTATACCTATTTGCTGCGTAACCTTTTATCACTGTACGAAAATTAGAACATTATTTTAAATATTTTCAAAGAATTACTTTATAATTTTATAAAAGGCTATTTTTAACTTGCGATTTTCAATTAATGAAGAAATTAAATAAAAGACAGCATATTTCTTTATTGTAATGCAATTGTTTTAATTAAATATTAAACTCATTTTTTTACGAAATTACGATTTTCTTTTTCCAACATTGATCTCTAATTTAATTTCTTTGAATGTACGTAATAATGATATAATTTTTTAAACGTTAACCTCCAACTTAACTGTCCACTTCAATAATATCAAATTTTAATTATAAATTACAATTAGTTTATGTTAATAAAATGCTTACTTTATTTCTAGCTGGTATAATTACCTGGGGACAAGTGATTTACTATATTACCTTAAAATAACAATATGTACATAAACGTATTGGATAAGGATGTATATTTCCAGTATCAAACAACAGTAGTCCGGGAGTGGCGGCGCTTCACCGCCTCGCCCTCATTTCATAATGATTTTATCACAAATCGGTAAATTGAAAAGTTTAGATCAATTCATTGGCTATAACTTTCCCACTGGAAGTATGTTTGTAGCCCAAAAATAACAAATTTCCTCGCTTAGTAACTTCCATCGAGTTACAACTGCGAGTAAACGACAGCTCGCACAAGGAGTCCGCTGCTGTAGTCTTCGCAGTTAACATTGCAGTGACGTCAGAATGGGACTGGCGTCACAGTCCCAAGATCAAAGAAACGGTATAGCCCTTGTTATAAAGCCCTGTACCGCAATACGTTCCCGTCTTATTTTTTTCTAAAATTCTGAAAGCGATTCGGATAATCAGCGATTCGGAAAGTTGGAGTTCAGATAATTGGAGTTTTACTGTATAAAAATCCTGTAAAAACAAAACTAAATTAATTCTAAAATCAAAATAGATACTGCTGAGGAGGGATTAGCACACGAAACACAAAAGGAGCTAGTTTGAATTGACTCCTTGTCCGTGTACTAGAACCAGTGATGTGATCCTGGACGAAACAATAACATTTATTTGCACCCAACAAACGATAAATCAAAACACGATACAACACAGACATATAACATACACGTGGACATACATATCACATTTATAGTTACATATTATTCAACTATCCGAAATAAGCCCTCAACATAATCATTCAAAAGTGCAAGCAGCCTTTTTTTCTTCATTTTATTGTCTGCAATCTAAGACGGAACTTTGTACCTTATGGCACAATACTAAGCCTACACAATTTGAGACCTAAAAATAACCACATTTTCTGGAACAAACTGTTATTGGGATTGGCAGTTCTATAAAGATCTTCGTGACTGTTTTATATGAGATAAAAATTTTAATTCATCACAATCTTAGCCACACCTTTAAAAAAATCGACAATGGAATACCTATATACATATATAATTATCTTAAGGGTCTGCTCCAGAAAAAGAGAAAGCAACTGGCGACTCCAACGCTTCACCCTTTAGCAGTATCTAAACAGTGCAATTCCTTGCAGCTGAGCGCTTTGACATTGCCTCATTTAAAACTATTTTATAAATCCATCTTTTGTAATTGAGTGCTGAAAAAAATGAATATTCACTATGAAATGGCGGATCCGGCTTGCGATTCACTTTTAATTATTAATTTTTTATTGTTAAAGGAAAAACGTCCAAACTTTGTACTTTAAAAAATGTAAATTGAGTGACAAATGAACGGGATTTAAAAAAAAGTTGAAACGCAAAACGGATGCGTACTGTGAATGTGGTTAAAATGAAACCTTGCAAACAATTGTATTATCAATAAACGGTATCAGTTAACTGACAAACTTTCTCCCAACCTACTGTAGTCAAAATAATATTGTTTTTAATCATTTTATTTACTACTTTTTAGAACAAAACAAAAAAATAATATTCTACCTACGTCAATCGTATAAAAAAATTATTGTCCCAGGCGGGATTCGATCGCGCGACCTTTGAATTACTGGCCGTGCTCGCTACCGAGATGCTACCCCGTGCGGCCGCTGCCGCGATGCCAGATTGACAACACAAACTTGTTTATTTTTAAACATTTCCCCATAATTATAAAACGCCGAAGTTTTGATAAAAGCGGGTGGTGTCATTTTGTTTGGCATCTTAAGCTCTATAAATACTGAAAATTTGATCAAAATCGTTAGAGCCGTTTTTGAGAAATTTGCATTTTTGTCGGTTTTTATAGGTTTTTATTGGTAAATTACCCTTAAAAATAAGAAATTCCAAAAAATGAAAAAACGCCTGGAGATATTAGGGTTTAGTACCTACATACCAAATTTCATGAAAATCGGACCAATAGTGTCCTCTCTGATCGTGTATACATACAGACAGACTGACAGACAGACACCACTCTAAAAACACTTTTTTGTGTTCAGGGAGCACCAAAACAAAAAATTCCACTAAAAATATTTTTGGGTTCAGGGAGCACCAACACAGATAATTGCACTAAACAATTTTTGGGGGTTCTGGGAGCACCAAAACAGATAATTCAACTGAAAATTCAAATTCGAACATTTTTACGAAAACAATACTTTCTCCATATACTACGTATAGGGTGGAGAAACTAAAAATGAACGAAATAAATTGTTTTAAATTTAACATTGCTCTTACGGGATACAAATCCAAGATGGCCGCCACTACAGCACACCCTATAATGGATGAATTTTTAAGTTTACAAAATGTTGATAAGAACTTGAACTTCTACCTTGACCACAGATTATCCTAATATTTGAGTTTGGCGCCTTGGTATATAATAACATATAAATAAGATATATAAATACTACCCCAACAACTAACTCCGTATTCTAATTTTGAACGAACAAAAGCGAATATATCTTGACAAGCACTTGACTAGGACAAACCAGTTTAAGACAATTAAAATTATCTCTGCAAAGTTGGACCAGAGTTTTTGCGTGAATGGCAGAAATTTTGATATAAAGGAGAGAAAATAATTCGCTAAAACTTTGTACAGTCGTCACGTTTTTACTTTCTCCCCCTATACCATAGTATATGAAGAAAGTATTGTATTCGTCAAAATTTTCGAGTTTGAGTTTTTGGTGGAAATATCCGTTTTGGACCCCCCTGAACCTAAAAAAGTGGTTTTCGGAGTGATGTCTGTGTGTGTGTCTGTATGTGTCTGTGTGTCTGTGTGTCTGTGTGGATGTTATCAGACCTAGAGCCTAAACCAGTCGTCTGATTTTGATGAAATTTGGTATGGAGGTACTAATCCACGGTATCTCCAGGCGTTTTTTAATTTTTGTGAATTTTTTATTTTTAAGGGTAATTTTCCCATAAAAACCCTTAAAATAACGGAAAAATCAACTTTTTTCAAAAACGGCTCTATCGATTTTGATTAAAATTTTATAGTTTATTAGGGACCTAAAGTACTATAAACTGTAAAATTTTAATCAAAATCGTTCGAGCCGTTTTTGAGAAAAGTTGTTTTTTCCGTTATTTTATGGATTTTTATGGGAAAACAACTTTAATACAAAATCACCTCTCCTACCCCACCCTACAAGTCACCGTGAATCTGTCTAATAATTTAAATATGTTTGTGAGAAAGTATGTGCCAGTTCCTGGTACCGTTTATTTCTTCTTTGCTTAAATTAATGACCTTCAGCTTAAACTGTTCGTGTTAATGCTATTTTAGCGAGCATTCAAAAGCCAATTTCTTACGCCTTTCCCGAAACGAGCTCTTGAATAGTCTCTCCCTTGCATATTTTATAGACCGGATGAAACAAAATTGTGGTTCCTTTAAACATTTTTTTAATTGATTATAATCAAGTTATTTATTTTTTATGTAAGCGTTTTGTCTGTAGACGAGCTATAAATACTGTTTTCGAATAATAATTAACAATATTTTGTCAAAAAATAGTTATTTTCCATAAAACTAACATGAGGCTCACTATCAAAATAGTCAGCTGATTTTGATACAAAGAAAAAAGATGATTTTTGCAGAAAGAAAAATATGTTTCTACACACTTGAATTTTAGTAAACGTTTTTTTCCGAATATACTACAGCGAATGAAATACAGCGTGTTCTCGTATAAATTTAAGTTAATTTAATTTTGTTTCCTTCAAGTAACTTTATTTTTTCCAATGACGCGTTTCGGATGCTGACACCATCTTCAGAATGATGTATACCTCTTTCAAGTTGGTAGTTTTAAACACATACATGACACTAAATCCATATTAATTGGAAGACTTAGTGCGCCCCTTACGGGTGGTTCAAAGACGACTGTAATCAAGGTCTCAGGGTTGTCCAATCATACGACGATGATTACTTGAAATCCTGTTATCTTGGGTACGCTACTGATTGTCGTATCATAGAGCATGTTCGAGGAGAAAACGAAGTTGGGTATTCATGAACTGGTTTTTATTGTTTTTTTAAGGCTTATAGGCCATTTGCAGTGCATTTTTGGTGGACAAAACGCGCGAACTCGGAAATTTTTGCATAAATCCCTTTCAAATGCGCTCAATAGCAAGTAAGCCCCCGAGCAGTAGTAGTAGTTTCCCCCGATTATAAGCTTGAGCTTTTTTTGTTATTAGCAATTAATTATATATATGTAATTACGGTTTTTGGAAATACTGTAACTCAAAAGTATAATAGATAGCAAAAAAAAAATAGCTATATACTTTTTTGTGAGGAATTTTCATCCGCGTTGTTTGAAATAAACGAAATTTAAATAGCCTGGCCAATCAGCGTGCACCTTTCTCCCGCAACGCGAGCTTATTTTATTTAAACTCGCGGATACTCGATCGCTGATTTCTTATCTTTTTTTTTAAATAGTGTTGCAAAATTGTTTAAATAGAACAGTCCTGTTAATGTTACAATAGTGTATTACATGCAAGACTGGTAAGTAGGGTTTTTTTTTTACTTGCGAGCACGAAAAACGTAACGGGAGAGTTACGTGCTATACTCTTTACTACTATACCGAAAAAGTAACGTACTTTTAAACACAACATTTTTTTATTTCACAAAATAACACAACTTCAATTAGTTCTAACAATTTGAACTTAATTCATAACTATGTTTTATTTAAAACAACTATCTTGCTGTTTAAAATTTATGTTTATTGTGGAATTAGTGTTGTTTTGGATATAAATGGGTCTGAAAGGATATAAATGGATATAAATAAAGAGAAAGCAACCGGCGACGCCAGCGTTTCACCCTATAGCCGTATCTAAACTGTGTAGTTTCTTGCAGCTAAGAGCTTTGACATGCCTCATTTAAAACCATTTTATAAATCGATCTTTTGTAATTAAGTGCTGAAAAAAAACGAATATTCTTTATGAAAATGCGGATCTAGTTTGTGACTCACCTTTAATTATTATTTTTTTATTGTTTAAGGAAAAAGTTCAAACTTAGTACAGAACTTTAAAAATGTCAATTGAGTGACAAATGGACGGGATTTAAAAAAATGTGAAACGCGAAAAGGATGCGTATTGTGACTGTGATTAAAATGAGTCATTGGAAACAATTTTATGATGCAAAATGAATAAAATAAGTGGTTTTAAAAACATTGCTCTTTCGAGATAAAACTCCAAGATGGCCGCCACAACAGCAGACCCTTAATCCTATACTCAGGAGTACGTTTTGTAAGAGATAGGCTCAACGGTTTCTTTAATTTCATCCACGTGCTATCTTTCATTTGTGACTGTTGTATTTTTTAAAAGTTTTCCGGAAACTTCTACCTTGCTGTTCCCAGAGTCTTCTTTATAACCTTCTGTTGTAGATGATCGCCACCCTCCATGCATTCACTAAGTCTACTCCAACATTGATGCCGATGTTTTTCTAAAACATTGCTCATTATGCTCTTCTAGATGTTTAAGTCGTTTTTATATGACGGCTAAAGGTAAATATATATTCAGTATTTATAAACAATCCAGTTAGGCTACCACAAATAAGTATGGATATATAGCTTTATTTTATTCATTCATTTTAGGTATTTTAGCCTTCGGAATAGGGTGTACGAAAAATAATTTACTTACATACCTTTTTTAAAAAAAATTAAATTCCTATTCCTAATTCCTTTTTCGTGGATGACTGGTTGCGATCTCTCTTGTTCAGACCATTATCAAATCTTTCACTACACAAAGGTTCAGTTCAGGTGAACATAGTTAAAATATTTCACACACCACTTACACATGAACACAAAACACACCACAAAACATTTGAAAAAGTAAAATTTATATTGTCACTCGCGTGTGTATCCTTTAGGGCACTCCAAATGGAAAAAAATAGTTTCGATCGATTTTTAGTTTTTTTATGACTTCTTATTCTCCTGTTCTTCCTCTTTCCAAAAATATACAACATGATATGGTTATAATTATCTTTATATCCTAAAAAAATAAATATTGTAAGCGTTACCATGGAAATAAATGGCTTTAGAGGCCACATGAATTCGCTATACTACAAACCCTTTTATAGTGCTCATTATTGTAGAGTGAGTTATTTTAAAGAATTTTGGTGAAGAGGAAGCCGGAAGACACATATGCTGCTGAAGAAGACCCAGACAACAACATATACTGTCCAGGAGGCCATTAGCAAAAGGTAGGCTACTTATGAAACTTTGGCTTTTACGTTTTGCTCGTTTCCCGAAAATCACGTTTTTGTTATTTTTATAATACACATTTCTGGAAAACTATCTAAGATATCTTTCCCAAATTTTTACCACATGTCTATAACACAATTAT
Organism: Philaenus spumarius; assembly: GCA_018207615.1. Classification (NCBI taxonomy): domain Eukaryota; kingdom Metazoa; phylum Arthropoda; class Insecta; order Hemiptera; family Aphrophoridae; genus Philaenus; species Philaenus spumarius. The sequence continues at coordinate 184,585 of JAGFPH010002515.1, read as the reverse complement.
CTAGTTCCTAACACGGTATTTTTAAAATATTTCAACAAATAAAAAAGTTATGTAATAATAATAACAATTAAAACATTTTTTTAAAGTGTTTTTTAAAAAATTCATAAATTTTAGGTTTATAATGTTTTTTCATTTTATTGTGTACGGAACTAGAAAAAGTACAATTTAGAAAAAAAAATATGAGCCTATATTAATTACAACTTAAGTTATGTGTATTATAGCTAACATTGTCGAAAATAGACATTCGGAGTGCCCTTAAAGGACATGTCCTACACTGCGTGGCCGAGAGTTTGGATAGACTTAGGCATTATCAGTTTATTCCCCCCTTCCCCCTCTCTTATGTCGACATGTCTGTGTTCACAGAATATTTATTTAAAAGGTTTAAAATGGGGTTAAAAACAAGAGAGACCTCAACCGGCCATCCACGAAAATCAATTAGGAGTAGGAATTGACGTTTTTTAAAAAGTTAAATTATTATATAATAATATAGCTTTATTTGGAAATACTGTCATTGTCAGGCGAGTCCCATTTTTCACTGGTCTCCACCACAAATGTATTATTCAAGCCATGGTTATATATAGAGTATAGCCAGCCTATGACTTAATGAATTTATGCTATGTTGATGCATTGATGTTACAGTTTAGTACATTTTAGGAAGGGTTGGGAACACTGAACAAGTGAAAATTTAACTTAAATGTGCGGTTTATTTTTAAAAAAAACCTATTTATATTTGTTACAAAACGTCTTATCGTTCTATGTTCTAAATTTTCTCAATATTTTCGTTCGTTCCGGCTGTGTTTGTGATTACAGTATAATATATTCGTAGCGAGTTTATCTCGATCGGAGCCTACAAACAAATATCTTGCCTCCGAGGGGCATTTCCTTCGGAATGGAATCAAAACACACGGTGGCATATTGCAGTGCTGCCAAAACACGGAAGGAAAACAAAAATTCCCTCTTGAAATTACTTGGGCTTGTGTAAACAGTTTACTTTGGAAGCAGTTTTGAACTTATTTTTTTTACTTTTATTATTAGTTATTTCTTATACAGCGGAAATATTAACCAAACAAGCCGGTATTAGCGATATGGTCAATGTTATCATTGTATTTACTAGTAAGAGTATGTGGAGATATGTTCAGAGTGATTTTAGACACATGCGAAAAAATATAACATCAACAAATTAAGTTTAATGTGCTATAATGTTCTATTTGTTGTGACTTGTTTTGAGGTTAGAAGTCGTTGAAAATTTGTATTTCTTTTACAATTAATTGTTTTTGTTTACTTCGTCCTTCAGAACTACTTACGCCTACAAACAACAAACTATACCTATATAACTGGGTGTTTGCCGTTAGTGAAATGTACAGAGCCTACAATTATTTTTTTTACTCAAAAACCTGAAACAAAATTTGGAAAAGAAAACAAAAGATCATTTTAATTAAAGGCCTACTTAAATGAATAATTTTAACCGCAAATATTTTAACTACAGTAATTTATAGTTTGATTTAAAGTAGAACAGTTTTGGATGACACGGGCGGGGAGGGTGAGCGAGAGGGGCTTCCTACTCCAAGAGCCAACCAGCTCAGCGGTTGTCATAGTAACCATATGCAACGTTGTAAAGCAGCGTTTACATTTAAGAGAAGTCAGTTCTTTGGCAGTACAGCGATGCGTAGATTTGGCAACAGCGCGGCCCCTCCACTCTGTCCAACGCTCGCCACCTAGGACTGTTCTAATTTAAATCAGACTATAGGCAAAATTATATTATTGATCACTTTAAAATTCACTCAAGATTTCATCGTCAGTAGGCCTATATTTGCCAATAATTAACAGAAGCCCAAACTTTTAGGATTCTATTAAAATACCAATAATTCAGACCAATAGCCCAAGACGGACCATGGGATATAAATACATGTCAGGAAGCAGACATGACAGAACGAATCAGATTTATCAATATACGTTACTATTCCTATAATAACAACGCAAAACATAACCTAAAAGCTGTGAACATAACCTAAAGTTGTTAAAGTATCACAGCTGATGGACGAAATCAGCTGTTACATGTAAACAAATAACTCGAACAATATAACCGTGAGCATGCGCAATACTATGTTGTTACTCACGGACGTACGTACTCTCGCGTTTTATTAGTTGATAACGTAAACAATTTACCTCGTTGGCAGAGGAAAAGAATATAGACTAGTATTTACACGCAATCTAAATTTATTTAACCATAATAAAATACGCAATTAAATAATAAAAAACGAGTAGCCTTACAGAAAATGCAAATAATGTAAATAAAAAGTTTAACATTGAATAGTTGAATAGTTTGAAATATAGTTTTAAGTTTGTAGTTATAAGTTGTTTTTTAGCCTGTCAATAATGGAGTAAACAAAAGGGATTGTAAAAATAAACACATTTTCAACGATTTCTAAATTCAAAGACGACCAAATAGCATATATAGTCTGCAATAACTCACATACAAAAACAAGCAATATCCAGACATCGAAGTTTGTTTTTACGGAAGTTGTAAACTTTTAAATATAACACCAAAGTATAATCTAGGCTAGATCTTGTTATAGTATTACAGATAATCGGCGGAATCAGCTATTAGGCCTACATATTAAGTCACTGTACAAGTAAAAAAAACGTGACCAAGAAGATTTGAATCCAGGACCTTTACCATTTTATGGTAACGCTCAAACGGCTGAGCCGCCCTGAACACACCAAATCAGCTGTAGTTTAAATAAATTCTTGTTGAGGAAGTGTGTGAGCCGAAAAATGTTATTAAAAATTAAAATAATAAAGCTGTTACATGTCTCAGGTAAGATTTATTGTTGACAGCTGCTCAATAACGTAGCATATGTATTTAAAGTGATTATTCTGGACGGCCATGCGCTGTACTAGTTTGTTACTAACGTACGGACGTACGTTCGTGCACGCGTTTTTATAGTAGTTTATTAGAGAATTGCCACGTGACTTACTTTAACATTTACAATTTTTTTTAATCACTCATCCATCCCTCGAAAATAGTACAGGGTCCGTTAATATGTCCAGCGTACCACGAGATAAATACAAAGTTTTTTTTTTGTATTCGAACAATCAATAAAATAAAGGAACTTTTAATCAAACAGTACAGATATTGTGATTGATGTCTAGAAACTAACTATAACAGTGCAAAAGGGGGAGCTCATTTTGAAGCCACTTGACAGCTATAAAATAATAATTCGACTACGCAGCTGAACCGCTGACGTACGTTGAGCGAATTTCCAAAATTAAATTTATGTATGTTTTTGGGTTTCAAACAACTATTTGGGAAATTGATCTACTCACGAAGGTGCTGCCAGCATGTACCAAATATATTGCCATCGGTCACCACGGTAAAAGCCGTGGATTTAATTCTGGTACTTTTACGGTATTTTACGTTTTGATTGTTTTGGGGGAAACCAGATGGGCTATAAGGTCGCGTAAAAAAACAAAATGTGAAGAATTATTTCGTAAGTCTCTTTTTTAAAAGAAAACTTTAAAAAATTTAAAAATCTCAAAAAAATTTTTACTTTCGGTCAAAATTTTGGCTACTTCCTGTTAGTTTTGTTGGCTAACGAACTCGTCCAAACGACTTAAAAAACCAACCTGTGTACTAAATTTGGACCAAATCGGACATAAAACGCGTCCGTTAGAGTGCGCACAATCATATACATGGTACTTCCGGTCAAAAATGTGGTCTACTTCCGGTCAATTTTTTTGGCTAACGAACTCGTCCAAGTGACTTAGACGATCAACGTGTGTACCAAATTTGGACCAAATCGGACGTAAAATGCGTCCGTTAGAGTGCGCACACATATATACATATATTAATATATATTATTTTTAATGACACCCCAAAACGTGTTCTGGGGACCATGATCGGTGCTCATTTGGGTCTTACCATAAGGGCCACTGCAATAGCTCATTATTCGCTAATAAGTGAACGTACAAATTATGTATACACGCTTCTTTATACACTCCGTCATCAGACGTATTCACAAACCAAACTGATATACGATACAGTCTAGTTATGTCCCTAACCTACAATCACACAGTAATAAAACCGGGGCATGTCTCGTGCTCCGGCTCAGTTAGGGTGGCTTCTATTCTTGTATTTTATGATTATAGGTTACGTTCATGTAGGAGTACGTTTAATTGAAACAGAAATGCAGCGAGAATATTGTAATGAAACTGGATAGATTTGTTAATAGGGAAAAATTATCGCTTGATGCTCTCGAAATTTTGGTTTACTTTCTATTTGTATTATATATGTTGTATTTACTTTCTAATTTATATACATACTAGGGGAGACCCCTGCGTGCTCCGCACGCCAACCCCCCACTCCCCAACTCCCTGTTGGAACCCTGGCTAACCTGTGCGAAGTTTTTGCAATTAATGTAGGCCTAGTTGCTTGATTTAATAAGAGATTGATTTATTAAATTTACTAAAAAGACAATTTCATCATTGATTGATTTATTAAATTTATTTAAATTGATTTATTAAATTTACTAAAAAGACAATTTCATCATCACTAATTATCCGTTCACCTCCATAACTATTGAACTATAAACAGAAAAAACAGAAAAACATAATTAAGCAACAGCAAAATTAAACATAACCTACTCAATAAAGTAAATTACAACATAAACTAACCATGTCATGATAATAAAACATGTGCTGTTATAATCAGCTGATCTGTGCTGTTATATATTTTTATGTCCAATAGAACTCCAGATGATAATAAAACATGTGCTTTTATAATCAGTTGATCAGTAAATACAATGTTATTGAATAGAAAATATTTTAAATTACATTTTAAAAATATTAAATGATGGAATAGTAAAATTTTAAGTAAAATGGGCAAATATAGAGTTAATTACCTTTCATTTAACACAAACTGCATGTCAATCGGTCCAATAGAACTCGAGATCTCACTTGGAATAGGCCTAAAAATTTTCCCCATGTTAAATTGCCATAAGAGATTTTAATTTCCGTTTTTAGAAAATTTAGTGCTGTAATTACTAAAATCCAAGTAAAATGGGCACATATAGAGTTAATTACCTTTCATTTAACACAAACCGCATGTCAATCGGACCAATAGAACTCGAGATCTCACTTGGAATAGGCTTAAACAATTTTCCCATGTCAAATTGCCATAAGAGATTTTAATTTCCGTTTTTTGAAAATTTAGTGATGTAATTACTAAAATCCAAGAAAATGGGCAAATATAGAGCTAATTACCTTTCATTTAACACAAATCGCATGTCAATCGGCCCAATAGAACTCGAGATCTCACTCGGATTACAAAAAACCTTTTCAAATTAATATATAGATTATTATCTTTTAGAGGGTTCAAAGGGAAAATAGTGGATTTTAAACTGAAAAATTGTTATAAAAAATCGTACGTGCCATTTTTTTTAAATTGTCAGAAATTATAGTTTTTAGCATTTCCTTTATTTCGAGCTCATCTTTCATGACCTTGGGCAGTACTTGTGGGGGTTAAAAGGCCAAAAACGGATTTGTGAAAGGAAAACCCCATTTAACTTTAACAGATCATAGGAATATGGGGCATATAAAAAGGTATTTTCTTAAACTACAACTTTCTCATTTAATGTAGACTATGTTAAAAAGTACACAGTTTTCCCTGTATAGCAAAACACTCGTTTTTTGCACTATTTCTGACCCCCCCCCACACCCTTCCGCAGAGGGAGAATTGGTTTTCTACAATGTTTATGATTTAAAAAATTTGGCAAAAATCTCATGTGGGAGTATTAATTCTAGCAAAAGCCTTATTGTTGATTGAATTACTCGTACTGACATACGGCCAGACTTTAAACGTCTTCGCTCTCTGTCTGATTTCATGGCATTTACTCGAGTTGTGCTACACAGCCTTATTAATGTGATAAGTTTTGAAAAAATCTTTCAAGCTTAGTTACTTCATAGAATAGGCCTCTAAATATAAGCAAGAGTGCGTAACTATTTTCGTTTAAACGTGTTTGAATTTCTAAATTAATCACTTCCTGCAAACCTTTTGATGGTACATTTCTGACAAGGTTGAATATTTTATTACTTTCGTTTTTTTTTTTGAGAGCTCAAGTTTATAAAAACACTTTTAGGTGCGCCGCCTCTGTGTAAACTCTTAACGACTTCTGAATATATTCAAAACGGTATTAAACTTCAAAACAGCCTCGGTAGTGCTGAGAGTGATAAAAGCCCCTAAAATAATTGTACTTTCGCAGTTTGAAATATTTCACTTTGGGTGAAGTTGCAAACAAGTCTGCGGCTGAATATTGTTTCAACTTTTAATGGATTTTTAAAAACTCGTTTACAATTGAGGGGGCTTCACTTTGTGTCAACATTGCGAAGTTTTGTAATGGTAAAACAGGCAATAATTGTCAGCTTGTGTTTTGTCTTTAACAGAGTAGAAACAGTAGTCTATATTAACCCCAATAGAAAATATTATTGATAGCTGGTAAAGTTTACCATTAGGACATTTGTTTATCCGAACTTTTTTCTTTATTTTGATCCATGTAGCCACTTCATGTATTAATTAACAACGCAATACAAAAACTGAATGTATCTCTATATATAAAAGCGAAATACCACTCACTCACTCACTTACTCATCACGATTTCTTAAAAACTACCGAACGGATTGAAATTAAATTTGGTATGCAGCTTCCTCTAGGGCCATAGGCGCTCACTAAGATAGGGTTTGAAAAATTCGAAATTTTAGGGGGGTTTGGGGGGGATAAAAGTTATTAAAAAACAATTTCTTCAAAACTACTGAACGGATTGGAATTAAATTTCGTATGTAGCTTCCTCTAGTGCCATAGGTGCTTACTAAGAAAGGGTTTGAAAAAATTCGAAATTTTAGGGGGGTTTTGGGGGGATCAAAGTTACTAAATCACGATTTCTTCAAAAATACCGAACGGAATGGAATGAAATTTGGTATGTAGCTTCCTATAGGGCCATAAGTGTTCACTAAAAAAGGGTTTTAAAAAATTGGAAATTATAGGGGGGGATTTGGGGGGATCAAAGTTATTAAAAAACGATTTCTTCAAAACTACCGAACGGATTGGAATTAAATTTCGTATGTAGCTTCCTCTAGTGCCATAGGTGCTTACTAAGAAAGGGTTTGAAAAAAAACGAAATTTTAGGGGGGGTTTGAGGGGATCAATTATTTATTAAATCACGATTTCTTCAAAACTACCGAACGGATTGGAATGAAATTTGGTACGTAGCTTCCTATAGGGCCATAGGTGCTCAAGAAAGGTTATGAAAAATTTCGAACTTTTAGGAGGTGTTTGGGGGGATCAAAGTTACTAAAATCATAATTTCAGATCTTTTATTATTGTGACAATAGTGCTTTCATTATTTAAGATCTATATATACATATATATATATATATATATATATATATATAAGCCAAATATACCACTCACTGACTGAACACTTAAAAAGAATACAATTACGTTAAA
>JAGFPH010002515.1:161421-174670 GCA_018207615.1 Philaenus spumarius | reverse complement strand
ATACCACTCACTGACTGAACACTTAAAAAGAATACAATTACGTTAAAAAGACTGAAAATACCAACCACCACGGGCAACGCCGTACGGGTCAGCTAGTATATTTATATTATCTGAATGTAGTTTTATTAGTTTTAATTGCAAAACAGTATCTTAAAAACAAAACTTTCGGGACGTTTGATGTTCAATCTGAACTCTCATTTATCTTGGATAAACATTACCAATATGTAAATGTTAACAAAACACCGTTTTCACTCCCATGTTTCCCCAATAGGTAAAAACACCGCTTCTAAAAGGGACTTCTTACTGTTCTCCAAGGGGAAATGCCCCTGATGAATAAAAAAAACTGAGGCTGTGCTTATCTATACTAATATTATAAAGAGCAAACATTTGTTTGTTTGTATGTAGGGGGCTAGAACTAATTTTGATTTAAGGGTTAAATCAACCCCTAAAACAATAAATATCGATTGTTATACGTTCCTTAAACCTAGAGAGCTGAAGTTTTGTACATTTATTTCTTACTAGTGGACCCAGCAATGCTTTTCTATTGCTTGATTTAATTTAAAGAGTAGTTATTCCATTTCGTTTCATTGACTTAAATAATCGAATTGCAAAATGGTTTTTATGCCACTTAACAATACACTACACAAATTTAGATTTATAGTTTGTAAACCTTTATAGATAATACAGTATACCTTTTGTTTGCTTTTACCTAATCTAAAAAACTGATAGTTTTGAAGAATTGTAAAAAACCTGATTCTAAATTGGTTGCAAATAAACGTGTTTTCGTTCGTTGTAGGCCTAACCTAAAATAATGTTCAGTTTTTGATCCAACACAGCTGTTTTATATATATTATGTAACAACCAATGTGTGAATCGAATTAAAATATAGTAAGCTGTTTTAGTTGATTTTCTTTTGTTTGCTTTAATTTGATCAATCTAACCTAAAAAAGCTGTTGGTTTTGAATAATAATAAACTGATTATAAAATGCTGAGTAAAGTTGCTGTGGTAATGAATGTAAACAAACATGTGTTGCTATGCTTTTTATACGAACAGCTGTTTTTGTGCGCTACGGTCTTGAGTCCATACAAAAGGGGCCGTTTAGTATTTTTTCCAAATTTGAAACTTTTTCGGGAAACTTTTCAAATTTTTATTTACATAAAAACCTAGTTCGGACTATTAATTACAAACATATTAAAACAAAAAATAGCCAAATTGGTCCAGCCGTTCTCAAGTGATGCGCTTACAAAGGAACAGCGATTCATTTTTATTATATAGACAAGGTAGATTGAAAAGTGAACTAGATTTCCATTTTTTCGCGTGCTGCTAAGGGCTGAAATTTCGATAACAACCCTTAAAACAATCCGCATTAATTGTTATATTTCCTCAATGTTAGTGGGTTGAAAATTTGTACATTTATTTCTTACAAGGTACATAGAAAATGTATCATAGATTTACATTTTGTCGTGAGCTGCTAAGGAGTGAAAATGTAGTAACATACCCTATAAAACAATGTTGATTGTTATACTTTCCTTAAAGCTAGAGAACAAACCCTTAATAAATTAAGGAATTAAAAAATAAGAAACCATTATGTTACATGCTAAGTAAAAGTAAGTAAAAGATATTAGAATTTAATAGTAGGGCCTCGAAGCGAGCTGGGGGCGGAGCCTTCTAGTGCTTAGTAAATTAAGGATTTGCTTCCTATCCGATGAATACAAACTTTTAGCAAATTCTTATTCTTCTAGCATATCCTAAATTAGACTAGCTAGACCATGTACTAGCAATTTCAACCATCTCCTTAAAATAATTAAGTGTTTAATATGGTAAGTGAATTAAATTAAGCTTCTTCTTAAATTTGGTTAATGATGCTTCAACACATAATTAAACGCTAGATAAAATGAAGTAAGTTGTACTCTGTAAGCGTGTACGAATCATAAATAATTTTATGTTAACTAACTAGAATAGATTTTGAAAAAGTTTTATACACAATTGTATCTTTTTAATAAGGACTAGGGGAGCGCCGTTGGAACCCGTTGTGTAGTAAAAACTTACTAGGTCTACACTTTAAAAACCTAACCTAAAAATTATAAATACTAATAATTGATTTAAAATTTGAAATAAACTGTTAATGAAAATATTAGAGACTATATCTGATTACTCAATCAACAATGAACATTATTTATTTATTTTGGTTCAGTCTAGGCCTAACTTAAAATATATAGATAGTTGTTGCCCGTCGATACTCGGCGGATACAGCTCCATTTGTGGCGAGTGGAGCGCTAGGCAGATGGTGCGAAACATGTATAAAATGTACTTTTTAAAATGCTATTTCCTTCCAATTATTTTTCTTGTAGCAAGGTTAAAGACGAAAAAAATGGATTCGACAATCAGTGAATTTAACTAGTATTTTATACACATAATCTTATTTTTTGGGATATCAATACAGATAGGAAAGAAAGGAGAAAAAAACATTACCTTGCATAAATAATACAGTTGCCAACCACCATGAAAAATATTGCAATTTAATACTGTAGGCCTATTTGTTGTTGTGTTTATGTAGGCCTTAATTGTATATCAAGATAAAGATATAAATGTTATCTTTTAATTTTTTTTCAGCTGATTGAAGAACTGTAAAATAAAATTATTGCAAAGGTTTGGAAATGTTGATTTTTTTAAATTTAAGAAATTAAGATGAGGTAAAAGTAAATAAAACCTGTTGATAAAGAAAAGTTTAGCTTTTATTTGGTATAAACTGAATGTAAATCGGTCCAGTGAAAGTCTCAGACGAACTGTCCTAAGGATTGAAAAAGTTTACTTTTCCCCCCATGTTAAATCTCTATAAGAAAAGTTTATTTTTCATTTTTGACCCATTTTCTTTAGGTCACTGGTGCGTGACTTATTGGATATAAGATACAATTTAGAGGCAAATCGATGGTTAGTCTGTAAGACTAGTTTTAATGTATAATTTGAAATGAAATAAATATATCTAGAAAAAAAAAATTGACCCATTTAACGTAAATATTTTCAAAATAGAAATAAAACCTGCTAATATAGGACCGAAAATCTTTGTTTTGGTAAAACCCGCATGTAAATCGGCCCGGTAGAAGTCTCAGATGAACTGCCCAAATGTTTTTTCCTTTCAGCTTTAAATATATAGATATGGTATAGGTAAATGATTTCATTTTAGGAAATTATATACTATTATCGTGTTTGTGTATGTATTTTATCTATAATTCTATGCAACAATTAAATAAATAATATTTAACTTAATTATTTACTGTAGCACACTGATGATGCCTGCAGTTTATTGGAACAACCCTACTTCAGTCATATTGCGATCATTATCTGTAGTTCATTAACAAAATCTAACCTAGATTATACTTTGGGGTTATGATTACAAGTTTACGACTTCAATCAAAACAAACAGGATGTCAAACAATTATAATGTCTGGATGTTGGTTGTTTTTGTGTATCTACTCTATCTATACTAATATTATAAAGATGTAAAATTTGTTTGTTTGTAGGGGGTAATCTCTGAAACTACTAAACCGATTGAAAAAATAGTTTTACTAATAAAATGCTTCACTATCCCTGATTCTATAATTCATTTTTTGAAAACATTTTTTATTTCAATACTAAATTTAAATACAAAATTCTTAGGTTATGCCTAGACTGATGAACCAACACATATTTTTTGAATGTATTTACATTTGTTACTATAGGTAACCAATTGAATAAAATAACAGATAAAACAGCTGTTTGCTCTTATGTTTCCATTAACACCTGATTCAAACTTTGAAGAAATTATTTGTATTTCTAACTTTAATTTTAGGATTTTATTTAAGCGTAGGACCTGAGCCTTGCTGGTTCTTTTAACCTTTATTATTACTGCTGTTATAAAATATAGGAAATAATTTGATTTAAACATTTAACATTATTTACCATCTTAGCTTTGGGGTTATTATTAATCCTACGCCTTTATTATAAAGAAAACATAACATGATTATTTGTATAGAAGGTTCCAACGGGGTTGGCGTGTGGAGCACGCCGGGGCTTCCCCTAGTAGACAATATAAAACCACTTCGTAAAACTTCAATTCACATTTAATGTGATTACAACATCGGCATGTACACCAGACCACGGTAACTAGAACTACACTGTATGTGTCACGAGACAGCTGCGCAGTAACTCTGAGCTCAGATGACGTCACTGACACCGTCTCATTCTTCCCGCCTAGCAGAAGCAGATTGACTTGCACTAACTATTTACGCAAACAACGATTTCTGGGTTCGTTATGTGTAATTTTTACGCAAATGTGTGCGTGATGTGTAGTATAGTTTTCTTCTAAACAGTGTATATAATATTTTAAGTTTAAGTGTGTGTATATTTAAGTGTTTTATAACAAAATGCCTTGTTGTGCAGTTGCCGGTTGCACCAATCATACGGATCACGCAAAGAGGTTAGGAATTTCTTTTCATAAATTTCCTAAAGATATACTACACAAACAGTGGGTATATTTTTGTAAAAGGAAAGATCATTTTAATTCACTTACAGCGCGGATTTGCTCTGAGCATTTTTTAACGACAGATTTTGAAAGAGACTTAAAGAGTGAACTATTAAACAAACCTACCTAAAAAACACATTTTAAAACCCAAGACAGTTCCAACACAAAAAATACCAAATGCCATCACAACACCGCCCCCCCCCCACATTATCTCAACGAGCCGAAAATCGTGAATCTAAAAATATTATAAAATATTTGCTACATGATTCAGCAGACAGTGTAAATATTCAAAACACACCTGATGATCAGGAAGCTAATTCTTCCAATTTAAATTTAACACGACCTATATCTGGTGATTTATCTACGGTAGAGGCTGTTTTATATAAAAACGACAATAATTAAAAAAAAAAAATAAATTACTTGTAAATAAACTGAACAATGCTAGTGTACTTATATCAAAACTCAAACAATCAGAAAAATATGAACAAATATTTACCGTATGTCAGCAGCAATATGTATTAAAGGGGAAATGTACAAACTGGTCGGCTGATGATGTAGCAAAAGCAGTAACTATCAGATGCATCTCTAAAAAAGGATTATCATATCTAAGGGAAACATTAAAATATCCCCTCCCAAGCGAGACAACCATAGCAAGGCGGCTTCCTCAATTTTCAACCCCTCCTAGATTTTTAGACATTAGTATGAATATACTTAAAGGGCAAGCTATAATATATGAAGATTTTAATAAGGATATTGTCATCAGTTTTGACGAAATGAAAGTTAATTCAGACATCTGTTATGATCGTATTGAAGACAAGTTTAGAGGCCCACATGTGAATGTCCAGGTCATGATTATTCGTAGCCTAACACGGAAATGGAAACAGCCGATTACAGGTACAGTACCTGTTTTGTTGTATTTACTATTTGTTATGATATTTGTTATCACTTAATATTTGACTTTGAATATTTCCATTTTAGGTTTATTAATTGCGTTTAGGTCATTCATACTATTAATTTCAAACAAATCAACAAAATGTTTCCTTAAATTTTTGTATATGCAAGTACATCTTTTTATAATGAATAACTATGAATTTACTGTCGATAAAAAAGGTTTTACTATAAAAAAATTGCACCTCAAGATTCCCTAGAGTGTATATGTAATCCCATGAAAGATTGTATATTTTCCGTTCACCCAATCGTCGTGTAGGGTGATGTTTTTAAGAAGCTTGTCACTGGCGAAATCGAATCGCTTTATAGATGCCGGGCGCTTCGGTGTCAGTGACGTCATAGCCACCAACGACCTACGCGTGACACATACCGTCTTGTTCTAGTTACCGTGCACCAGACTAAAAAATAATCACGACATTATGGAAATGCGGGGATGTTAAATCCACAGTTAATTTTCCAGTTTTTGTACCACCAAAGCATGTAACGACGTCATGTACTTTATACTATTTACTGTCATCATTATTATTACTGCTGTTATAAAATATAGGAAATAATTTGATTTAAACATGTAACATTATTCACCATCTTAACTTTGGAGTTATTATTAATCCTACACCTTTATTATAAAGAAAACAGAACATGATTATGTGTATAGAAGGTTTCAACGGGGTTTTCGTGCGGGGCACGCAGGGATTTCCCCAAACGAGTTATACAAATAATGGAGGGTATAACAAAGCCGTAGCCAGGAAAACTTTTCGGAGCGGGGGGGGGGGGGCAGGTCAGGACCAGGGATTTGAATTTAAACCCTTTTAACAAATTCACTGCTAAGGAGACGCACGTGTGAACTTGGAACTGAACACTATGGGAAGCGGCCGACGCACAGTGCATTGCACGCCAACACCTGTATTGGAAGTATTTTCAATACACTATGCATTGCGTGCTTCGCTCGCCAACTCCCGTGTTGGGAATATTTTCAATATACAGGACATTGCGTGCTTCGCATGCCAACCCTCGTATAGGGAGTATTTTCAATATACAGTGCATTGCGTGCTTCGCACGCCAACACCCTTATTGGAAGTATTTTCAATACGCAGAGCATTGCGTGCTACGCACGCCAACCCCCGTATTGGGAGAGTTTCCAATACACAGAACACGCCAATTTTAAGCCTATGTGCTATGGACGCACATGTGCGTCCGCTTTAAAATATTAGTAATTATTACGTAGAAAGGTTCAAAAATAAAAAATAAAGTAATTTCTACTCAATTTAGGTTATAAATATAAAAAATTAATGGTCAGCTCCTATCATAGAAAATACGAAATTTGAAAATAGATTTTGAAACCTGAGAATTCCAGAGGAAGCTTTACTGTTTTTATACTAAGTACTATGTTTTATAACTTAGACTGAGCGATCTACTGGATTAAACCCTTGTAAAAAAAAACAGATGTATCATCTTTAACATTTCAATGTTATTTAAATGGAGAAAAATTATAACTTTGATCGGCCATTGTGTTGGATAGAGTAAACATACAGACCTCCGCTTTGCTCCAATCTTATTCTTTTATCAAGGCCTTTAAAATGAGGTGTCACTCAATAGGGATTCTTATTTAAAAATTTCTTTCGACTTACCTCCAAAATACCCCATTTTTGGGGGAGGGGTTGAAATTTACGATACACCAAAAAACTATATTTTTGGTCATGTTAACAATCCCCAAAGCAAATCTGTTTATTTTCATTAATACAAAAATAATGGGGGGGGGGACTCTTAGGACACATTGTTTCTTTAAGGTGTTTTTTTTTTTTTTTTTTTTTTTTGTGTCACTAAGCGATATCTTCTTTTATTCTTCATCAAAATAATGATTTAACTAAAAATCATTTCCCCGCTATTGACGAAAAATGAACAAACACCTACAAATTCATGGTTTCGTTACAAAAATTGATTAATCGACTTTTATATTACACTTTATGTGGTTCCCAATGAAAGGCTACGTCTATTAACAATCTGTTTAACTAGCATGACAGCTGTTAGAGTGTTTACATTCTAAGATTCTACATGGAAACTGTTATTTATAAACCAAGGTAAATAAATAAACGTAATTAACTGAATTAAATCAACGAGTTAAATCAGGTTAAATATTCGCACGGTTCAGCTAGTATTTATATAATATACGAAAGATATAGTTTCTTATAACAACCGGTAATAGAGTATCTATAGTTATTTCTTCTACAAAATAACCTGTAAAATCACAAACGTTGAACAAGTAAACTTATTTTTTCCTCGAGTTGAAGTTATTTGTAATTGATTCAACATTTTCGGTATAAAACCGTGACAAGTTTATTAGACTTATTAGTCACTTCTAATAACAGATAGTAATTTTGCAGCAGGCTCCATACTCTTACAAGTCTAATTATATTTGAAACCGATGTTCAAAAGTGAGAGTTATATCCTGAAAATCTGTATAGTCTGTAAGCACGTTCTAGCAAATGCTTGAAATTGTCTAAAGCATATGCTAGAAGACCTTATGTTTTTCTTAACATTATTTGCTTTTAGGACCAACTAAATACTCTACACAATTTTGTTGGTCTGACAGTATTCCAACTTTATAAAGTTATGCTTCTTTCGACGCTTTATGAAGAAATAATGAGAGTGAATTTGTAAAATGCGCGCTCGCAGGGTGACATCAAAGTTCAAAAGTTCACATATATGCGCGCGCACAGGTCTCGAAAAAACAGCTCTAACGCGAGACCAATCAGTGCCAGCTACATCTCCCTCGACTGCTACATTGGTTAATCCTGAACTTTCATAATCTTAGCTGACTTTTCACATTCCTTGTTTCTGCAGCTACAGAGGAAAATTTGAGGGTCGTCCTAATAAACTGCTCTTTGTGTACAACAACGTCTGTCTACTAAAGAAGCGATGTTGTCCGCATAGGTTTTGGCGAGATGGGTCGGGGGTGTGGGGAAAAGGCGTAAGTGGAGAAAAAAAGTATTTTCCCACACCGCTTTCTAATGTGACTCATCCTTCAAACGAAAATTCTTCCAACACGGGGTTTGGCGTGTGAAGCACGCAATGCACCGTGCATTGCAAATCCTCCCAATACGGGAGTTGGCGTGCGAAGCATGCAATGCTCTGTGTATTGAAAATATTCCCAATACGGGGATAGGCGGGCAATGTACTGTGCGTCGGCCGCTTTTCATAGTGTTCTTTGACAAGCTCACATATGCGTCCTTACCAGTGAATGTGTTAAACAGAACTGTACTGGGTACTGATATTTTTAGTCAGGTTAGTAGCGATTTGCTCAAGTTGCAGCATTCGCGCCGGTATCTAAAGCTTGGGTGATTGGATCTGAAGTCTGGAGACTTTGCAATTTGAATTCATACATTAGAACAGTTGTCTCCAACCTACGGCCCGCGGGCTACATCCGGCCGGCGAACAAATTTTACCCTGCCCACAAAAAGCTTACAAACTGAAAAGAAATTTTTTTTTTATTTCATAATATTTTGAAGCAATTTTATCGTTAACTGCTACAGAAAAATACTTTAAGAACATCAAAAATCATGCTCGAGCTATGATTTCTCTTTTTAGAGCCAACTTTTTTTCAAAAATGAAGTTTGTGAAATCTTAATACAGATGTTCCTTATCAGATGAATATTTAAAATCAATCATAATGATCGGAACTACAAAGTTTGACCCTAAATTTACTGAAATTTTAAGTGGCAAACAAATGCAATCTTCTCTCTAAACAACAATTATTGTTCTTTTTAAGCTTCAGACTTGTTGTGTACTCATTTATTGTCAAGTTTTTCTCATCCTGAAAATACTATAAAATAAATTTGTATTTCCGTTCATTGCAATGATTTGGTTTTATATCATCCTGCTTTTTCATTAGGCCTACTTGAAAACTCCTTTTACAGAAAAAAAATTATTTGCAGCAAAGAATAATAATTACTAGGGGAGACCCCTGCGTGCTCCGCACGCCAACCCCCGGTGCGACCTTCTAAAAACATATGTTATGTTTTATTTATAATAAAAGTGTAGGATTAATAATAACCTCAAAACTAAGATGGTAAATAATGTTCAATGTTCAAATCAAATTATTTCTTATATTTTATAACAGCAGTAATAATAAAGGTTAAAAGAACCAGTAAGGCTCAGGTCTACACTTAATCAAAAACCTAACAAAAAAGTTATAAATAATAACCTCAAAAATAAGATATTAAATAATGTTAAATGTTCAAAACAAATTAGTTCATAAATTTTATAATTTGAATAAATAATTAATTTCCTCCCTTATAAAAATCTATATTTACTTACACAAAACAGCTGTATTAGTTAGTTTCTTATTATAAACAGCTGTTTTGTATTAAAATGTTTTTATAACCTTCTGAATACTGTAATCATCGTTATTTACATCCACGAAATCAGCTGGATTAGTTTGTTTCTTATTATAAACAGCTGTTTTGTATAGAAATGGTTTTTAAATATTTTCCATGTTAATCTTATGGGGAAAACCCGACCTTTGAGATTAGCTCAAGCCATTAAGGATAAGAATTTTTGACATCTAAAACCTTATTGCAAAACTACGAAATGAGACGAATTTTTTGAAACCTCAAACATTAAAATTGGTCCAGAAATAAAGGAGGAGTTGTGTTTACAAAAAACGGCTTCACGTATTATATATAAAGATTTTAATTCAGTTTTCTGAACTATTCTAAATTTTACAAGTTTACCTAATTTTATATTAGAAGTTATTGATTTATTATCACATGTAACTTGATTGTAAACAGAATAAAACAGATGTTTATGACATAAGTACATAGCTAGACGTCTAGACAGACTATCTAAAGTCTAAACTGAAATAATGTTGGATTGTTGGACCGCCATGCCCCCAAAAATTTACAAGTGGCCCAAGAGTAAACAAGTTTGGAGACCCCTGCATTAGAAGATGAACAAATATTTGTACAAACAGTCTATTTTACACAGGATTACAGTACAGTGCATATTGCATCGACTCTATTCCGTAGAACAATGTAGGTTGGCTGTTTAATATTCTGTAGAAGGCGTCTCACTACGGGGTGTCAGACTAGAATGTAGTAAACACATTAGAGATTTTAATGGAAAATGTGATTTTGTTTTGCAATGAATCCTTAGCTTTTTTGTTGCAATGTCAAAACAAGTTAAGTGCCCAATAACATTCATGATTACCAAATTTGAAAGGAAATCCAAATATCTTTTCAATTTATTTACTTAGAACCTGATTTTAATTTCCATCCAAATAATACAGAAAAATGTGGAGATGTTTAATAAAACAAGCGTCCATCCACTTTATTAACAAATATTAAGAGATTGAAAGCAATCCACGATGCCATTTTGATTCTTCGATTCGGAAAATTTTGATATCTTATGTTTATTTTCATGAGATATTGTTTAAAAGATATTTTTTAGTGTAAACATTTTCCCGCTACTTACTCAGTGAGAGGGGTATTTTAACAAAATTACAAATGAATAACAAGGACCGTGACCGTGATTTGAATCCAGGTTAGATTAACCCTCATTAGTTTTATACCGGACAAAACAGCTAATATAGGAATCGCTTCATGCTAAAAGGGCCTCAGTCCACTAAACCTAGTTTTCGGTAAATTAAAAAAAACTGTCCCGCTATTAAATATAATAAAATACCTATTAACAAAAATATGCATTTAAATGTTACCAAAATAACAAACCTTTTGACACCATGAAATCTTAACTTGTGAATTGTGAATTGTAGTGCTCCAGAAAAAAATATAAAAGTCTCTGGACTTAGGTCCCTTTTAGCATGAAACCAGAATTGACAGGGATAAATAACTTTTTTTTCATGGTAGAAATTAAAATTTAATAAAAGATTAAAGGTTTGAACATTGTTTTTACAATAAATACTCTTAAAAAAGGTTTGAGTCAAAACAAAGTAAGTTTTGTTTAAAAAAAAATGAATTCTTTATTCATCATCATGTTTATTGCAAGACGTAGTGGACCAGTTCATAATGTCCTGGTAGAAGTCCTTATATTCTTCTGGTATATATGTCAGTAGTTTTTTTAATGTCTTCTACTTTGTTTTTTTTTTAATAGCCACTTTCCCCAGAGGATACGCCTTGTTGGTAGGTCGACATAAATTTTTAGATTGCATCATTTGTTTCAGCTCGAAAGTGTTGGTAACCATACCATCTATCAAATCTCTCGCCACAACAAATCCTGGTGTCTTAGAATCATAGGTCATATGCATCATCAAGCTTATCATAAATTTCTTCTTTTTTTTCTCTTTAGGCACTGTCTTTTTTCTTGTTTCTTCAGATGTACAATTTTTTTTTATACAGCATGGGCCACCAGTTTAATATCTCATCGGTAGAGACTTCCTTAACGATAAATTTGTGTGATTTACTAGATTGTATTATAAATTGGGTAATTTCATGAATGCTATAGAATCTGTCATGCTTTTTGATCTCTCTTTTTATAATACTAAAATCTCTGTCGCATGGCAGAAACGAATGCCCTCTGATTGGAAAGAATTGCTCTATTTTTTTCAAGCATTTGGATTCCGTTAAGAACATTAAGAACCTAACGACGGCATGGTTTTTATTCTGTCCTCCACAAATATCCACATATTCTTTTCCTGTAAGTCTTAATTTCTTAACTTTGTTTCTAGCCCACATATCTTTATTGCCTTTTCTCTTCTTTCCAACAATTTGGTTAACTTCTTCGTAATTTTCTTCCATAATTTAGCAGACACTCTTAAAATATTTTATGCAAGACTCTAAAACACTAAGTAAATATAAATTACACTCAATTACCTTCACTCTTACACGAAATTGAGACTCTAAGAAGCATTACAGGTTAGAACACCAGACCAGCTGATCAAGAGGCTGGCAGGTTTGCCAACAACTCGCGCTAAAAGGACCTCAGTCATAGACTGAAGCCCTTTTAGCATGAAATAAATTAAAATTTTGAAGTGTATTTTTCTGTGTTATAGAAGCATCTGACTGAAGCCCTTATAGCACAAAAACATAGAGCTATGTCTTATTATATGAAAACCATACTAAGCAGAAATTGTCATTTTTGTGACTGAGGCCCTTTTAGCATGAAGCGATTCATTATACAAAAATAACTTTATGTAGCACGACTAGTGGCAGAAAATGGAATTAAGATAGGCTTTAATTCCGTCTGAAACTAGTTAATCAGTCTGATAGGTCACCAAAATGCAGTAAACCACCGTTTAAGTGAGACAACATCAACTAATATCTGGTGTAATTAGGGTACAGATAGCGCCAATTAGGATGGAGCGCGAAGAGGGAGTGTGCAAGTCTCCTACGCCGGCTCCCACTACATTTCCCCTCTCGCGGCGGAGTACAGTCAGAGCCGCCTGCCCTACGTAATTCATGTCCGCTATGTAGTCGTGTTGATTGTATATCAACACTTTTTGGTGGTGACTGTACTGAAGACTCACAATCGAGTAGGAGAGGGTAAGACGTTACAGCGCATGCTCAAGTGACGCTTCACGCTAGCTACTTGGCACTATCTGTACACTATACGCGCTGTGGCCTACGTCACTGAAGGGGGAGAAAGGCCGTCAGTCTTGGGAAATGAACAGCGTGCAACGTGCTACTAGCCTTCCCACAAACATCGTGCTTCCATTAACTTTGGTAATAGTATGACAGCTATTAAACAGTAGCCATTGTCTTTTTAAATGTAAAAACCTATTTCATTATCCCTTGTCGGAACTTTTTTTTTGTACTCGGGCTTATATACTCCTCAAATCCCTATCCAAA
>JAGFPH010002515.1:135365-157757 GCA_018207615.1 Philaenus spumarius | reverse complement strand
TAAAACCTTTCCACCCGCACACCCACCGCACAGTAGAACAGGTCACTGATCCTTAGCCGGCTGGCCCTCGCTCCGCCAAGCCTCTGGCTGTCAAATTACCCTCGTCAAAGTTTTTAGGCAACTGGCCCTCGGTCCTAGACTCCTCTGAGTCCCCGCTCTATCCCCCTCAGGTACGGGAGCGGGTTGAGCTCCCTCTGAGTCCTCGCTCTATTCTTCTCAGGTACGGGATTGTGTTGAGCTCCCTCTGAAACTCACTCTATCCCCCTCACTCAAGTACGGGAGCGAGCTGAGCTCTCTTTGAAACTCACTCTATCCCCCTTGTGTACGGGAGCGTGTTGAGCTCCCTCTGAGTCCTTGCTCTATCCCACTCAGATAGGGGAGCGTGTTGAGCTCCCTCTGAGTCCTCCCTCTATCCCCCTCAGGAACGGGAGCGTGCTAAGTTCCCTCTGAGTCCCCGCTCTATCCCCCTCAGGTACGGGAGCGGGTTGAGTTCCCTCCGAGTCCCCGCTCTATCCCCTTCAGGCATGGGAGCATGTTGAGCTCCCTCAACTCTCTCTATCCCCCTCAGGTAAGGGAGCGAGTTGACCTTCCTCTGATTCCTCACCTTCCCCATACATTTCCCCAAAGACCACCTCCAAATCAGTCTGGGAATACAACGAGTTAAATTTTCTGTAATAAGGCTTGTGAGTAAGGGCGATTTAATTGTACATACCAGAGGCAATAAATAATAAACCATTTGTAACCAACCAGTGTATTTATTTGGCGCCCGAATTCTGGGTTATTTCTTCGACACAGCATCCTGGGCACATTTGCCTCAGCAGGAAGTAAGCGTTACACTAGGAGGCCAGAGAATAGACCCTTGCTGTCCCGGCCTATCCATCGATGTCCAAACTTTTCATTCAAAGCGTCTTTGACAAATGCACTAAAGTGCGGGGGCGCGCCGTCTCGTTGAAAATTAAGTTGTTGAATGTTTTCGAGTTCATCCAGCTGAGGAAAACAACATAGATTGACATATCGGGATACACAATTCCATTAAATAATTGTCTTTCCAGCAAAGAAGAAAGGCCCGATTTTTAATCTCACCACGCCAAACACTGACTTTGGGCGAGTCACGTATTTTCTCAAATAGTTTATGTGGGTTTTCAGATCTAAATATGCGTGAATTATGTCTGTTAGCACACCCATTGATGTGGAATGTAGCTTCGCCTGTAAAAATTATACTGTATCTTTTAAAAATGATTGATATTCATCAATCTTGTTCTACATTTCAACAGCAAAATTAAAAGTTTTGCAAAATCATCAGGTTTCAATTTCTGCATTAGCTGGATTTTATATGCGTGAAATTTCAGTGTTTTGTGTAAAACTTTGTAGATTGATGTGTTTTTAATACCTAACTCTAGGCAACGTCGGGGTATTGACTTCTTATCACTTCTGATTGCAGATTGTCTAATTAGTTCAATCGTTTCGACTGGTAAACTTGGTCTGTCAGTTGATTTCTGCTTTTAAACTGATCCAGTTTCTTCGAATTTTTTTAACCAACTTGGTATGTTGTTTTCATGTGGTGGATATTTTCTGTATTCGCGTTGAAAAGCTGAACTGAAATTACATTCTTAAATTCAGCCGGCAACAAAACGCACTATATTTTTTCTTTATTAGAGAACATAACGCACTCAACATGAAACAAAACACACACACCAACAACAATACAAGAACAGATGTTGTGTTTTTAGGTGTAGCTAAAAAATTTTAACTTCTCTAATGTTAGTGACTGAAATTCGATGGGCTTACTTATCCTGAGTAACGTTCTTGAAATAAATGTACCAAATTTCAGCTATCAAGTGGAGAAAAATAATTAATTTTTATTATTTTAGTGGTTGGAATTCCCGTTTTCACCTTTTAAATTCAAATAATGTTTTGACTTTTAACTTGATATTTGTCACATGAGAAACAATTGTGTAAAATGTCAGCTTTCTATTACCATGGAAATTAAAGGTGTGTTGTTGTATGGTAGTTACCCTATTTCAAGCTCTTACATGTAAATAATCGATTTTTAAAACAATCGAACCTGCCACAGCTCGTCCTTGTGCTAATTAATCACTATGCAAAATTTGGTTCAGAACGGTCTGGGCTTGCATGTCGGACACAAAAATTGGATCATTCAGGCTTGTTTTACTAATCTATATATATAAGCGAAATACCACTCACTCACTCATCACGATTTCTCAAAAACTAAAGAACGGATTGAAATTAAATTTGGTATGTAGCTTCCTCTAGGGCCATAGGTGCTCACTAAGAAATTGTTTGAAAAAATTAGAAATTTTATTGGGGGTTTGGGGGATCAAATTTATTAAAGAACGTTTTCTTCAAAACTACCGAACGTATTGGAATGAAATTTGGTATGTAGCTTACTCAAGGGCCATAGGTACTTACTAAGAAAGGGTTTGAAAAAATTCGAAATTTTAGGGGGGGTTTGGGGAATCGAAGTTATTAAATCACGATTTCTTCAAAACTACCGAACGGATTGGAATGAAATTTGGTATGTAGCTTCCTCACAAGTGTTCACTAAAAAAGGGTTTTAAAAAATTTGAAATTTTAGGGGGGTTTGTGGGGTAAAAATTACCAAATCACGATTTCTAGAAAATTACCGAGCAGATTGGAACGAAATTTGGTATGTAGCTTCCTCTAGGGCCATAGGCAATCGCTAAGAAAGGGTTTTAAAAAAGGGATCAAAGTTATTAAATCACGATTTCTTCAAAAACTACCGAGCGGATTGGAATGAAATTTGGTATGTAGCTTCCTCTAGGGCCATAGGTGCTCACTAAGAAAGGGTATGAAAAATTTCAAAATTTTAGGAGGGGTTTGGGGTTATCAAAGTTACTAAAATCATAATTTCAGATCTTTTATTATTATGACAATAGTGCTTTTATTATTTAAGATCTATATATATAAAAGCCAAATACCACTCACCGACTGAACACTTAAAAAGAATACAATTACGTTAAAAAGACTGAAAATACCAACCACCACGGGCAACGCCGCACGGGTCAGCTAGTATCTATATATATATATAGGACACTAATTTATAAATTCTCTAAAAAAAACCAAATTTAATCTGTTTGTGAAAAAATCCATTTCTTTACAACTTTCAAACTACACCACTTTATTATAAAGCCTTCAGATGGCGACAAAGTGACGTTATCTGAAAGTCGACTTGACTCATATTTTCAAAGCAAACTTTTACACCCCCCGTTCCATTCCGTACTTTAATTTATCAAAAGCAACTGATTTGGAAGTTTAAATTTACTTATTAGCTCGATATTTCATCCCCTTTTGTTTTCCCTTCTACCTGTTATCTGCCAGTTTTTGTTACGACCCTATCATTCAACTTTAGCGGAACAACCCCCATCCCCTGATTCTTACACAAGTTTTCCCCTTGGAAATGCAATTAATCTGAAAGCTAGACAGATGTTTTCTTAAATAATTTGAAATGTTGTTTTCGTTCGTTTACTTGAATCCGACTGTATGCAAAGTGAGCTTTACGCGTTGGAATGATGTTGACAAATAGTTCTGTGTTTTAATTTGTATCCAAACCTTTACTTAATTCCAGTTAGACTTATGACGGGGGAGTAGCGTCCAAAAGCAGCTACTGCCGGGTTTGTTTGAACGAAGTTCCTTAATGCGATTTGTGGTAGGAGTTAACAAATAGAAAATGTAATGTGTAACGAAAAAAATGTTATTAATTGGTTGCTATGGCAATGATAAATATAAAATAGGAGTAACGAAAAAGCGTTACCAAATTGGTTGCTATGGCAATGGATGTAAATACATTCAATTAACATGTCTTTTGGTTCATCAATTTAAATTAAGAGACGATCAGATATAATCATCAAGCGCTGAAATTTTAGGTTAGGCCTAGACTTAAAATTCGTTTCTAGGCCTAACCTAAAATTATTGTATGCATGTTGCCGTTAAGACGGGTAAAATAAATTGAACATACACAGAATAATTTTATGTTAGGCCTAGACGGATGAACCAACATTTTATGTTTATTGAATGTATTTTTTACAATGAATGGACATTTAACTGTGTTTACCATCTTAGCTTTGATGTTATAATTAATTCTACACCTTTATCCTAATAACATTAAACGTATGGAAACAGGAAATATTTATATAAAAAACAATCTAATAATAAACGGCAATTGAAAGATTTAAATTATGTGTGTATGTTGCCGGGCTGGTAAAGAGTTGAAGAAAAAGCGTGATTCCTGACGGGGGTCCCACGACCGCACATATTTACTTTTTGTTACAAACGACTAAATTTGCAACGCGGTAGAAAACATAGAAACAAATTTGATTAAAATAATAAATTATACAGGGTGTCACAAAAACCTTAGCAATAAATACAGGATCGGATTGTATCAATTGAAATAAAAACAATTCAGTATCTTTTTTTCGAATTCTGCTTACTTTAGTTATAACCGCCATTTTTTTAAACAAAAACTCTCGGTAACTCCAAAAATATATAAGATATTGAGTTTAAATTTGGTATGTTACGATTTCCAAGCGTACCAAACACCAAGAATTTATGTTTATAATTTTCAAAATGTGGCCGTTACAAATTTGTATCTTGGAATATTTTGAAAACCGATAACTTCACAAAAAATGTTCAAGAGATCAGATATTACATTTTTTTAATGACAAGCATATTTTTTTTTTCGTTTCTGTACGCTATAAGCGAGTTATCGAGAAAAATACTGAAAAATAATTTCTTGGTAATTTTCTACCTTCCAGGCTCTGTGCCCCCTTTGGCCTGATGCTTCCCCACATACCACCACCATAATATGTGGTTCTTACGAATACGCAAAAATTGTGCACAGCGAAAAATCCGCACAACTGGAATTTAGCGAAAATAGCGCACAACCCACCAGGTTGATGTTCGACGAGGGTGAGACAAGGGTTAACCCTTGAGGAAACAAAATTTGGCACTCGAAAAAAGCGCACAACACACACAACCCCCGCCTTGGCAATTAATACATATATACTATATGATGGGCACTGGCAACGGAGAAAATTCAGCTATTTTTACTGTTTACATAAAGCTTATTAGTCTTTGTTGAATACTTATGTAACAGCCGCTCAACCTAACCTAACCTGACCTAGGTTAGAATTTATTTGTTTCTTAACCCCCCCGGAAGGAGGTTAATTTTTACGGATTTAACTAGGTTTCACTGAGGCAGACATAACTCAAGTTGTATTTGAGATAGCCTCATATTTTTTATTTTATTTTGAAGAAGGCATTCCATTCTATGGATATTAAATTATATAAAATATTTCTGTAAAAAATATGTCATTTAATTTTTTAATAAATAATTTTAGTAAAATCTTTTTTTAATCATTTCTTAAAATTTTTATTGTAGGAACTAATGTATATCCATACTACAGGTTGTACAATGAAATGTCCTCTTCAAAATAAAAAAAAAAGTTATGAGGCTATCTCAAATACAACTTGAGTTATGTCTGCCACAGTAAATGAAAACGTGGGAAACAAAACTTTCGGAAAACGGCCTAGAAAAAGACTCAGTTATTTGGAGAATATACATGTACGCGTTTCGTTTTTAGCTAAAATAAACTAATTATAAGCATATTATCTATACTTATTATATATCAAATTGTTCAGAAAATCACAGGGAACAAAACTAGGTGATTTTGTTTGTTTGTCATTTTTATCAATATTAAGGTGGAGTGCCCCCTTAAATTAAATCTTTCTAGTCAACACCGAGGCGTGGGTTCTGTTGGGTGCAATGTTTGTTGTAAGTTAACTAACAATGTGAACATACTAAGATATTGTTTTCATTCCTCTTTTTAGATGTATATTACGTTAGATCTTACAGTTACATTGACTAATTTAGTGACATCGCCTTTACAGTAATAACTCAACATTAAAAAACCTTACAGCAATGCAAATATTATATTTTATGTATTCATTACAGAGGGGCTCTAGGTGTTGTGCGCTTTGTTCGCCTGCCAAATTTTGTTTCCTCAAGGGTTAACCCTTGCCTCACCCTCGTCCAAGGTCGTAGCCAGGAAGGGGGGGTCAGACCCCCCCGAAATTCCTTACGTGGATTTTAAAGCTTTTATGGTGTTAGGATTGATTTTGGAGGAACTAGACGGGCAATAAGGTCGTTGGAATACGACGCACGCAATGCTCTGACACGGGGGTTGGCGTGCGAAGCACGCAATACATTGGGTATTGAAAGTACTCCTAATACGGGGGTTTGCGTGCGAAGCATGCAATGCATTGTGTATTGAAAATACTCACCAATATGGGGTTGGTGTGCAATGCACTGTGCGTCGGCCGCTTCTCATACTGTTCAGTGTCAAGCTCACATGTGCGTCCTTAGCAGTGAACGTGTTAAAAAGGTTTAAATTCAAATCCTTGGTCCTGACCTGAAACCCCCCCCCCCCTCCCCGGAAAGTTTTCCTGGCTATGGCCATGCCCTCGTGAAACATTTGGTTAAAATTAGGTAAATTATAATAGAGTAATTAATAAAATAATTAAGTCGTTCTGTAGATATACATTATTTAGTTAGAGGAACAAAATGTCGGATATAGGTTAAAAAGTAAAGAAGCGTTTCCGGAGATATGTTTACAGGAACGTTTTTATTTATTTATACCTATGTACCAACCCCCCTGATCACAACAGAAAAATACTGTACATGTGGATTGTATATGTTGAAGGCACGAGATAACCAATCGTCTTAAAACGACCAACATTCTGTTAATATTGTTAAACAGCTTAAGTAAAACAGCTCAGTTCCCGCCAAGACAAACTCTTTAAGCAAGGATTATTGGAGATACTACAGGATTAGAATCTCACTTCGGCGGTCCCATAGCGTAAGCTATTGTAAAGCTGAGCCAAGTTAAGGGTTGGGGGACTAAATATGTTTAAATAAAGATATTGTTGTGTCTGAAGGCTATTAGAAATACATTTGTATATGTATAAATATCTGATACTAGCTTTCTCTGTTTGTAATACTTGAACTGCTGAAGTGAGTTAAGCGAATTTCCGAAATTAAGGCGAAGGCGCTGAGTAGCTGCCTTCGCGTTCGAAATATATTAGTAGAATTTGTTTGCACCTTGTCCTCCAGCCCCGGTTCACGTGCTGGTTCGTTCCGCTCGCAGCTGAAACACTCGATTTGCCAGTTTGTACCTCGACCTTGGGGGCTCTGATTATAGGCTGCTTTGCTTCGATAGCTTTTAATGGTAGTCTTACTGTACTGGTATGGTATTTTACGTTTTGATCGATTTTAGATAACCATACGGGCTATTTGGTCGAGTAAAAGGAAACCCATAACGAACATCCTATAACATCCAATATGTTAAAATAATTCGACCACGCAGCTGAACTGCTGACGAAAGTTGATTAAATTTCCAAAATTAAGTTTATAGGCCTATGTTTTAGGGTTTCAAACAACCATTTGGGAAATAGGTCTATTCACGACGGTGCTGAATAGCTGCAAAATGGTGCACAGAGCATTGCGTGCTTCGCACGCCAACCCCTTGTTCTGAGTGTGTTCAATACACAATGCATTGCGTGCGAGCACGCCTACCATACGGTAGAATCCACCACATGGCTTTGAAGCGGGTACTTCTTAGGTATTTTACTTTTTGATCGATTTTGGGGGAACCAAGCCAGCTATAAGATCGCGTAAAAAAACAAAATGTGCAGAATAACATCCTAAATTTATATTTGTAGAAAAAAATTCAAAAACAAATTTATTCTCGTAGAAAAAATCTAAAAAAGTTGTAACTTCCGGTCAAAAAACGTGCTTCCGCTTGTTGGATTTTTTTGGCTAACGAACTCGTCCGAGCGACGTAGACAACTAACATGTGTACCATATTTGAACCAAATCGGACTTAAAATGCGGCCGCTAGAGTGCGAACACATTTATACATATATATAAATGATTTTTAATAACACCCCCAAAACGTGTTCTGGGGACTATGATCGATGCTCATTTGCTACTCCCGACCTTGAGCCTTACCATAAAAGCCACTGCAATGGCTAATTTTTCCTATGGAAATTCGCTAATTATACCCTATATGTAGAGAGAAACCCCCCCCCCCAAAATTCCTTATAATATGCAAATTTAAAAAAATTATTTCAGGTCAAAAAAGAGGTTTCCGGTTGTTGGATTTTTGTTGGCTAACGAACTTGTCTGAGCTAAGTAGCAGACCATCGTGTGCACCAAATTTGAACCAAATCGGACTTAAAATGGGGCCGTCAGATGCACCTTAGCCTCCAGCCAAGACTCGCGCCAGGAAAATTTGCTTTTCGAGTTTCCACCTCAACCTTAAAACCTATATAATCGGCCTCTGATCAGAGAATGCTTCCATGGTAAAATTCTTCACGTGGATTAGAACCGGGTACTATTATGGTGTTTTACGTTTTGATAGTTTTGGGGGGAAACTAGACGGGTACAAGGCCGCGTAAAAACAAAATGTACATGATAATCTCGTGTATTTATTTTTTTAAATATATCCGAATCTAATTTATTCAAATACGGAAAATCTCAAACAATATTTACTTAAGGCCTAGATCAAAAACCCTGATTTCGGTTGTTTGATTTTTTTTGCTAACGAACTTGTCTGAGAGGCTTCGAAAACCAATATGTTTACAATATATATGGACCAAATCGAACGTAAAATGCGGCTGTCAGAGTGCGTAATAGTCTTTTTACGAAATTTAAAAAAAATATGAGAAATGATGGAAGTTATTTATTGATAGTAGTTGAAATCTTCTCTTTACAAACAGTATTTAAATATTTTAAATCTTAAATATTAAGCTACTCCTTTATGCCGAAGAGTAGTGGATCATCGCCCTGCAAGGCCGGGCAATAAATATTAAATGTTGTTTACTTTCCTCCTACATTTTAATTTGAAATTTTAATTTTATTGATGTGTCATACAATTTACTAAACTAGTTGATCTTTTAAGTCGATAGTTTCAGAATTATTTCCTAACCGTGTATTCTGAAGCAAATTTCACAAAACAAACCGTGTTAATTTTCAGCAGCCAACGGAAACATGCATAGTTTAGAGAGTTCGAATATTCGGGCATTGCATATTGTATGCCATCGCGGACTGCTTTTGTAACACAATACCACCGGGTGCTATCATTATGTAAGGATGTTTCCTGTCTCTGGAAAAATCTAAATGATTAAGTACCACTAATGTGGTTGTTGTAGATGTTTGCTTATTGATATTGGGCTAGAATACTAAAAACCGTGGTTTCAGTATGTTAAAATATTTTTTAAAGAAACAAATTTCCTGATTTGACAAAACAAATTATTTTTAAAATTAGATTATATGCTACTACTACTGTATACAACTAATTTACTAGTGTCCTTTATACATATATACTAGCTGACCCGTACGGCGTTGCCCTTGGTGGTTGGTATTTTCAGTCTTTTTAACGTAATTGTATTCTTTTTAAGTGTTCAGTCAGTGAGTGGTATTTGGCTTATATATATATATAGATCTTAAGTAATAAAAGCACTATTGTCATAATAATAAAAGATCTGAAATTATGGGTTTTAGGAACTTTGATCCCCCCAAACCCCTCCTAAAATTTCGAAATTTTTCATACCCTTTCTTAGTGAGCAAATATGGCCCTAGAGGAAGCTCATACCAAATTTCATTCCAATCCGTTCGGTAGTTTTGAAGAAATCGTGATTTTATAACTTCGATCCCCCCAAACCCTCCTAAAATCTTGAATTTTTTTAAACCCTTTCTTAGCGAGCGCCTATGGCCCTAGAGGAAGCTACATACCAAATTTCATTCCAATCTGTTCGGTAATTTTGGAGAAATCGTGATTTAGTCATTTTAACCGCCAAACCCCCCTAAAATTTCCAATTTTTATAACCCTTTTTTTCGATAACACTTATGGCACTAGATGAAGCTACACACCAAATTTCATTCCAATCCGTTCGGTAGTTTTGAAGAAATCGTGATTTAATAACTTTGATCCCCCCCCCCTAAAATTTCGAATTTTTTCAAACCCTTTCTTCGTGAGCACCTATGGCCCTAGAGGAAGCTACATACCAAATTTCATTTCAATCCGTTCGGTAGTTTTTGAGAAATCGTGATGAGTGGGTCAGTGAGTGTGTGAGTGGTATTTCGCTTTTATATATAGAGATTATAAGTATTTATCAAGAATTATGTTTTAAATTTGGTTTTTCAAGGGAGGAATGCGAAGAGGTTTGTAAAGAGGACAAGTAAGTTCAGCGGGATGTAAAAGATGCCAATGGAAATTTCACTCCATCACTGGCTCTGCTCTACGTCCCAGTCCGCGTGGATCGCAATTCTGTTCGTCCCTTTTTACCATCGTCGGTAAATTCATATTTCTTTCACAATGCCCTATCAGAATACCTAAAACTAACCTTTCGTCTTGTCTATCTTGACCTGTCAATCACCAGCTTCTTTCCTCATCAGGTCCTTCCAAGATCTTTCTTTAACTTCCCTTACTCCACACTTACTTTGGTACTTCTTCTTGGAGGAGCTTCTGCTCAAACTTTAACCTGTTTTCAAAAGAAAAAAAAACAATTACGACAGGCTCAGCTTTGGCATAAGGAACTGATTCATCCGTCGACAGCCCATCTGCTCGATCTTAAATTCCATCTTGCCTTGACGACTATATCAGCTACAATCACTTACTACTTTGGGTGCCTAAGCTGATCTTGATTTCTTTCTTTTCTGATGTTGCTACGCTTCTACATGGAACACAGATGTGCAGTGTCATCAATTTTGGATCCGTTCGTGTAGGCAACTAGCGTTTTATTTTTATTTATTTATTTGTTCTTCTGTGTTTAACACTATGAAGACTCGAACGTCTTATTTATCGTCCTTCCTCACTAAAATTCTCCATGCAGGAAGTCTCTCTGACTAGATGGTAGTGCGAAAATACTAATCCTATATACTAATATACTAATAATAATGCAACTGAAATTCCTTCTTCATGCACTAGACCACATTATTATCTTGGCAATTCCATGTATTCTGCGGCCAATTTCATAAACGCTACTACTTCCTTCCATATGTCCCTTTCCGTCAACGAGCAACCATTTATTTGGTCTCCACCTACCTTCCAATTCCTCCTCAGGTCTTGAAGGAGGGGGCAGGTATTCAGCACGTGCAGGGCATCCTGAGGGAGGCCACAGTAACAACGCCCGTCCAACTTAAGACCAAACGTCTCTGGGTTTGTTCAAATTGGGTAATTCTCCTCCCTCTCCTTCTAGTTGTAATATGAACATCATAACATGTTTACAACGTGTATTTTGGCACACAACTGTCTGTCCCAAGACTTTGTATTGGGGCTTCTAGTCATGTGGACCGTAAATCCTCCCTTTGCCTTTCATGTAGTAAAAGGCGACTACGTGACTACGTTACACGTACAGACAGACGGATATATACCGTGAATACATTATATTAATTACGAGATACAAAGTAAATGTGCTTGGATAATTTGTGAACGCTAAAGTTAATCACATAAGTGCGATGGTCAGGTGCTGCCAAGAAGCGCACGGGTCATTTAATCGTTGCACTTTGGGTAATGGCACAACCTACAACATATTAATTAGGTAACGAATGCAGAAATATGCTGTGACGTCGTACATGTTCCAACGACGCATACATCAAAGTCAAATATGCTTTGAATCTTTGTTTTATCTGACTTTACGAGAAAAGCTTATTAATATTTTGTTTATACAATTTCGACCCAAAACGGAATATAACTACAGTATGTTCCTTTTTATTATAGCCTCTCGTACTTGGCATTGCCTGCGATCTAAATAAAAAATTCTCTACATAATCATATCCTGGAAATGTGAAACATGCAAATTTAATATTTTTTATATATTTAAAAGAATTTGCTAATTCGTCCTTTACTACCAGGCCGGTATTAATTAACTGCCTTTGTCTGAATTATTTTGTATTTAAGCCAAGATAGTAACAAGCTCTCAAAATGTTCCTCCCATGTAGGCTAAAATAACAAAATTTTCTTTCTCTTTAATCAATTCGTCAACAGCCAATACTAAAACGATGTGAATGACACTTTTAATGATCAATCTTTGTTCATATACGAGTCGTAAATACTTTATTTCAAATAATACTAAATTAAAACAATTTAAAACAAATCTTTCCCTTAGTTTGGGTATGGTTTAAAATTGTTATAGTTAAAATACTAATTCTGTATAACACTTAAATTGTGTGAACAGAAACCACGTGACGCTAATCCGGCCAAACGTTCTTTTGGTCTGTTAGCGCAGGAAGATTTTAATCCCAAAGGATAATCTCACCAAGACAAAGAAGATTATCCCGACTCAGTTCTGGAGTTAGAGCTCTTTGTTACAAATTGCAGTTTGTAAATAAAGTATTGGCTTCGCGAGTTCTAAGATGTGTCGGTAAACGAGATAGGAATTAAATGTGGTTAACTTTTCATTACTTCGGCAGGCACTTTAGTAGCTGAAGCTGTTTTTAGAGGGAGATATTTTGCTAATACAAATCTATGGTGAATATCGTGAGAGGGGTGTAACAGTGAAAATCGGAAATCTGTAACTATATAAAGGACACAAGTCTATGGGTATACGATCCAGCTTGTATTTGTGATCTTTACGCACGCCCTGACCGTTTGACGGATCGGGACCAAATTTGGCACAGTGATAAATTGAAACAAGATCTAACTAACGCAGTAAAATTGTTTCGATTACTTTCAATTAAAGGGTTAAAGTGGAGTAACTACCCTAAACAAATACACTTTTATTTCCCATGAAATTGGAGAGCTGAAATACTACGCAGTCGTTTTTTACGTGATACATACAAAACCAGAGCCCTTCGATTGTGATTGTTTGCGTTAAAAGGATTCCAACCAATAAAACAATAAATTCATTATTTTCTTTCCCTTGAAGATAAAGAGCCTAAAATTTGGTACACTTAATTTCATCAGTAGGGATAAAGGGTATACATGAGGATTATTAGTGTAGGTTTACACCATCATGGTTTCCCTTCCGTTACGTTACGTATTGGTTAATTAACGGACATTGACAACACACCTTAATCCCAATAGGTCTGTTGGAATTGTCCGGTTGTGTTTCCTTCACGTTTTCCCTCCGTTTTTAAGCTACCGCAACAAACTTCCGGTGAAAAGGAAGCCGGGTCCTTCAGAAAGAAGGATCGATTAGATACAACAGCTAGGCACTATATTGAGATCACTAAAGAATACCGCGGGTCCTTCAGAAAGAAGGATCGATTAGATACAACAGCTAGGCACTATATTAAAGATCACTAAAGAATACCGTTGCGTGGCGGCCAATAGGATGGGCGCGCAGCGTTGCCATATCTACTAGTCTCGAACACTCCTTTTATTTACCGATCGAAGCTTGAGCGCACAGTTTAAAGAATTATAAATGCGTCAGCCGCGTTCAGTTAGAAGCGTGGGAAGAAAGTGACAACGTCGCACTAAGGCGATTGGAGTGTTCAAGGTCTCGATGTAAACAAGCCCATCCCTCAACGGTATTCTTTCGTAGTCTTTACTGTGGTAGTGTTATTGCCACCTGCCGGTTGCGTTCGTCCGTTTTCTGCTCCGTTTTTAAGCCACGATATCCGTGGTTGTTAAGGCGTGAAAGCTTTATCAATCGTCATGGCAACCATCAATGGAAAAGTTCCGGGTTCAATTCCCATTGACCCAGAATAATTTTCTAAATGGTTTCTTAACAGACTTCATTGGCTGTGGTTCGGATTCCACGTAAAACTAGGTCCCGTCTTCATTAGCCTTAAAGTGCAAATCAGCAGGACGTTAAAAAAATATATATCCGTTTTCGTTATCTCGATGGAATTTTATTTTTTGATGACTGCTGGATGACATGGATAACAAAACGGACAGTTCAAACAATCTACCCCTTCCCTTCCGTTTTTAGAAGAAAACGGAATCGTAACGCAACGGATGGAAAAAAACGGATGTTGTAAACCTACAACCTAACTTCCCCTATACAGTAGTCAGTAAATATAAATTCCACTGACTTCCTACAAGCAAGAGAGCCGAAATTTGGTACATATTATTCTTAGGGGATAAACTAGAAAGACAAATTAATTTTCAATTCGGTTACTTGGGTATAAGGGGCGAAAGAGGATAACTACTATTAAAAATAAATTCGGCCACGCAGCTGAACCGCTGCCTAGTTGAGCGAATTGCCAAAATTAAGTTTATATGTTTTTATTTTTTTTTCGTCAACCAACTATTTGGGAAATTGGTCTACTCACGAAGACGCTGCATTCGTGTACGAAATATATTAGTAGACATTGTTTGCCCCTCAGCCTCAAGTCCCGGCTCACGCATTCCTTCGTTCCGCTCGCTGCAGAAACCTCGACCTGGCTGCCTGCAAATTTCAATTACTTCGCTTGGCTCGCAGTTCGTTTACATGGGTCTAAGAGGAGAAACTATATAAATCATTTTGATAATAAATACAGACTCGTACACTTGCTAAAAAATTAGAAAACTAAAACTTATTTCTCTTAAGTTATAATGTGTAGGAAAGAAAAAAAAAAAACAATTGCGTTTTGATTATTTACGTTTTTATTATTTACGATTTGTTTATTTACGTTTTGATTATTTATGATTTGACTATTTACGTTTTGATTATTTACGATTTATTTACTTTTTGATTATTTACGTTTTCATTATTTACGTTTTGTTTATTTACGTTTTGATTATTTACGATTTATTTACGTTTTGATTATTTACGATTTATTTACGTTTTGATTATTTACGATTTATTTACCTTTTGATTATTTACGATTTATTTACGTTTTGATTATTTACGATTTATTTACTTTTTGATTATTTACGATTTATTTACGTTTTGATTATTTATGATTTATTTACGTTTTGATTATTTACATTTTGTTTATTTATGATTTGACTATTTACCTTTTGATTATTTACGATTTATTTACGTTTTGATTATTTACGATTTATTTACGTTTTGATTATTTACGATTTATTTACGTTTTGATTATTTACGATTTATTTACGTTTTGATTATTTACGATTTATTTACCTTTTGATTATTTACGATTTATTTACGTTTTGATTATTTACGATTTATTTACTTTTTGATTATTTAAGATTTATTTACGTTTTGATTATTTACGATTTATTTACGTTTTGATTATTTACGATTTATTTACGTTTTGTTTATTTACAATTTGTTTATTTATGATTTTACTATTTACGTTTTGATTATTTACATTTTGTTTATTTATGATTTTAATATTTACGTTTTGATTATTTACATTTTGTTTATTTATGATTTTACTATTTACGTTTTGTTTATTTACAATTTGTTTATTTATGATTTTACTATTTACGTTTTGATTATTTACATTTTGTTTATTTATGATTTTACTATTTACGTTTTGATTATTTACGTTTTTTATTTACGTCTAAGTATTTACGTTAACGTCTATAGGTGGGCTGTAAAGTACATTCAATGCTTTTTATATGGGTACTCTTCCGTCCGCTAAATCATAGCCTATGTTAGTAAAACAACTGCTGGAACAACGGTGCAATTACACCAATGAACTTCATGTCTGTGTTCTTGGTATAACCTCAATTGTTTTTGTAAATATGAATGTCCTTTTTTTAACAAAGTTCCTTACATAGTAAAATACAAATTATTTACTAAAATTGTAGCTGGAGGAAAAATGTTGTGTTTCTTACGGAAACGAAGTATCGTAGTCGTTCTGAAGAAATTTCGGGGCGATAAAGTGATACTTTCATCGGGAATTATGAGTAACAATTAGGAGAAAAAGTGATTTTGGTGCTTAACTGATCATGTATGGAGGGCCTAAATAGTAAACATGGGTCGATTTGAACGCAACTCACTGAGCGTTTTCGGGTCAGGGAAATCGAATCTGAAATCTTTTTCAATTGGTAACGCTCAATATTTACGCGACACTCATTTCATTTATTCTTATCTTCGAAAGCAGCCACGTGTTCCTTATACTTACATAAATTGATAGATAACAAAGTTTAGAATGGGGAACCTCCTTCCAGGCTGTAAAGGACTCGGGATTGTTTTTCTCAAATTACTTTCTGCTAGCTAGACAATTTTGCGATACTTTGTTTTTTGTAACAGTTAAAAATCGAATATTTTTCATTATGTCCGTTTACAAAATATTAACTATTCGATCGCGCAGCTGAACAGCTGACGCAAGGTTAACGGATTTCCAAAATTAAATTAGTATGTTTTATGGTTTCAACCAACAATTTGGGAAATGGTCTACTCTCGAAAGCTCTGAATAGTCCGTGTGTACGATATGATTTTAATAGAATTTTATTTTCACCTAAGCTTCCAGGTGACTCACGCGCTGCTTCGTTCTACTCGCGGGGGAAAAGTTTGTACCCCGACCTTGCGACCTCGAGTTATGGATTGCTTCGCTTCGCTCGCAGCGTACAAACTTTGACGTCGACCTCGGATCAGAGAAATCCCCCGCGTGGATTTGAACTGGGTACTTTAATGGTATTTTACGTTTTAATCGATTTTCATCAAAAGGTCGTGTAAAAAAAGAGCGCAGAATAATATCCTGCATATTTTTTTATATAAACTTCTGTTGTTGGATTTTTTCTAGCGAAATCGTCCGAGCGACTTATAAAACCAATGTGTGAACAAATTTGGATAAAAACGAATGTAAAATGCGGCCGTTAAAGTGCGAACATATATATATATGAACAACTTTTAATGACAGCATTAAACGTGTTCTCGGGACCATGATCGGTTCTCATTGACCGCTTCTATCCTTTGGTCTCACTGCAAAGGCTCACCATTCCTATGAAAATGTCTTATAACTAAGGCACCTTTAGTATTTTTTGTAGCCCGTTCGATTTTTTAACGAACGATATAGCTGTCAAAATTATCGA
The DNA here is from genome assembly GCA_018207615.1 of Philaenus spumarius. NCBI lineage: Eukaryota > Metazoa > Arthropoda > Insecta > Hemiptera > Aphrophoridae > Philaenus > Philaenus spumarius. Next base: position 140,781 of record JAGFPH010002515.1, on the reverse strand, counting down.
ACAAAAATAGTTTTTACTTTCTCACTATGCCATAGTATAGAGAAAGTATAGTGATCGCATAAAAAAATCGATGTTGAGATTTTTGTGGAAATATCCGTTTTGGGACCCCCTGAGTCCAAAAAAGTTGTTTTTACAAAATTTCTGTCTGTATGTATACAAAGCTAGAGCGAAAACTATTCTATTGATTTCAAACAAATTTGCACCAGACATGTATAGATGCACGAAAACGGTTTTGAAATTTTTTTAAAAACAACCCCCTTTTTGGCAAAAACACCCCAAAAAATCAGTTATTATTTTTTATCAAAAAAAAAAAAAAAAAAACGGTTCTAACGATTTTGATAAACTTTGGCTTATTTGTAGCCTTTAATGTACCCTACCATATGCAAAAAACCACATCTTTCTTAAAATTCTCGTTTAACTAATAATAATAAACGAGAATCTATACAGGCCTAATTGACGAGTTTGGTGCAAATTTGTTCAAAATCGATCGAATAATTTTCTCTCTATATAATAATAATAATTATTATTTGTTAATCTCCTACTTTAAAAAATCACCTCTCCTACCACACCTACAATATTATGAAGTCACAGTGAATCTGTTTAATAATTTAAATATGTTTCTTAGAAAGTATGTGCCAGTTCCTGATACCGTTTATTTTAAATTGAATAGGTTCCTCAAACTACGGAGTATATGTGCAACCATTTTAAAATTATTAACGGGTGTCGGAATTAACCTCTATAACCAATTTGTAAGCCACTATATTAAAAGTTTGATAACAATTAAGTTGATTTTGATGTAAATCGATTCATATAATCGAAACGCAAGCTATTTTAATTTAAAAAGAAAAACGTGCATTACTACTACACATTTTGCATATTGTTTACTGGCGCAATTCCCTTTGTAGACCAACCCACAAATCAGTAAACATTGAACATTAATTAAACATTCAAAATGATCAGAGGTGCAGCGCAACCTTAAATCAACATTATTCCTTTATTAACAACTGTACATCGTGCAATTGTATTGTCACGGAACACAACGACATCGCATGCCAATTAATTCCATTTCCCGAACAATATTCAGAGACATAATAAGCCGGGCAAATTACGCGGGAACATGCATTGATCAGCTGTTTGAATGTTTACTGTGCTACCCGCACGCCCCTGGTGGCCTTTGTCCACGCCTTTGTATTGTTAAATCATCCGCCTCTGTGGACACCTATTTATTCTCGATTGGAATTTGATTGTTCTGCTGCCAAAAATTTCAATAGTTTCTGAATTATTCTCATTTATTCTTTGTCCTGCTTTAATTTTTATAGCAATCTCAATAAGGCTCAGTCAGAGCAATAGCAATTATTTTCAGAAGATCCCAAATTGTATGACCATCTACTTTTAACATTTTTTAACGTAACCCCGATCTCATAATCGATTTTAATATTTTGTTAAAACAATTAAATAAATTGACACCATTTTCAAAAAATTTTAATTGTTTTTTTGGATTAATGACTTCCAGTGTACAGTTTTTGTACGCCTAAAGTTACTTAGGGATTTTAACGAGAATTGATTCGCACTCTCTGAACGATGTTTATTAAGCAATTTGCATAGTAAAGATGAGCTATTGCAGTGACCCTTATGGTGAGAAATAAGGAAGGGAGTAGTAAATGAGCACCGATCATGGTCCCCAGAACACTTTTTGGGATGTCCTTACAAATTTTATGTGAACAGTTGAACTTGGTTTTATCGTACTCGGCTAATACGTCAACTCGGACATAGCGTCATTTTTTGGCCAATTGTTATCTATTACGTTATTATAAACCACTGTTTTAGCGTCAATAAATACTTTACCGCTCGCTTGTAACGTCATAAATCTACCAAATATCAATGCCAAATTTTGAATTCAGTTTTCTCGAAAATCGAAAAATGTTAGAATTCCCCCTATCCTTTGACGAGGCCGAATATTTTCTCTCTCTTCAAAATCTAACCGCGAAATAAAAACATTACGTATTTTGTTTTCACACGTAAAATGTAACTGCGGCGGGTCCCATCAAAGACGGTAGAGGGGGGCAACACTGCTAACTCTCCCACCCTTCCTAAGGAACAATTCCCACTCTATGCGGTGTCAGTTGTGTGCTGTGTATAACCATTGTATTTGGATAACCTAATGGTATAACTAAATCCATGACCTTGCTGGGAAAATGTTCGGACAATACAAAAGTGCGGCGAGACTCAATCGTATAGCCTGGCGAGACATGTACGTAGTTGTGATCAGACAGTTGTCCCCCCCCCTCAGTAATGTTGACACTTTAAAATTGTTGCATATGTTTTAATGCAATAAATTAATGTTTTAATACGTACTGTAATTTTAGTGTTTTTTAATACTGTTTGTTGATACAAATTACATGTATTTACTCATTAAAATTTCACACATTAACCAATGTTACCTAATTTATAATTGTAGGTGACCTCAGCTCCAATTTTCGGGACCCTACAGTACATTAAAAGAAAAGTATAGTTTTTCTTTTTTTAAACGTCCTGAATAATGTTTGTTCGGTTCCTTCGTTGGCGCAATAACCGAGTTCAACTGTATAAGTGTATATATGTGTTCGCATTCTAACGGCCGCATATGTTCGCTTTAGTCCAAATTTGGTACGCAAGATGGTGTTCTAAGTCGCTCGGACGAGTTCGTTAGCCAAGAAAATCCAAGCAACAGAAGTATGTTTTTTCGAGCCGAAGTAACTATTTGTTGATATTTTTTGTACTATAATGAAACTTTTTGGTGGTTTTATATAAAAAAAATATATACGAAAAATATCATAAAGGTACCCGGTTGAAACGCACTTTGGCCGACGGCCGGTATTTGAAGCGAGCTAAGCGAAGCAGCCCATATAATCCGAGGCCGCAAGGCCGAGGTGACAACTCTCGAAGAAACGTAATATATTTCGCACACACGGGCAGCTATCGAGCTTCTTTGTGAGCAGACCAATTTCCCAAATAGTTGGTTGAAACCCCGACATGTAAACTTAATTTTGGAAATTCGCTCAACTCACGTCAGCTGTTCGGCTGCGTGATCGCATTGTTCCTATTTAAAGTGCTTAAACGACGCCATTTTGAAACGGATTATCAGACACTGATTATTTTGATCAAACCACGACTTTACGTGTATTAGTAACGGGTACAATTTCAACTTAATCGGTTGAGCGATTTACTAGGTATAATTATTATTTAGTAAAATTAACAACATTTCGGATAGCGTTTGTAGGAAATTTGTTAGACCCACATGACCAATGACCGCCTATTGAACTATTTGCGCGCATTACTGAATCGCCTTCACACCCTGTATGTCTATATAGAGAGAGAAATATTTTGTAACTATTTAATACAATATCTTATATTATCCCATTTTTTGAAACATTTGCTAATTTTTTAAGCATCGTCTGAGTAAATTGGCTGTTTGTTACACCATGTTTTTTTACTGTTAAACAGAGTGATATTTTAGATAAATCTTTACGATTAAGTGCCCTTTGTTGCTAAGTTGGCTAAACTGTCAAAGATAAACCGAATTAGTTTTGTTTACACCTTAAGTTTAACTATGGCGGTGGCTGTTTGGCCTTGCAGTTTTCTTGTTTATTAGCAAAGTTCAGCAATATTGTGGGTTAGTTTGCCAACGTAAGGATTAGATCTTAAGTTTATTGTTTTACCTTAAGCTGATTAAGGGATAAGTAAGGGTAGAACACGTGACTTGGGGCTGAACTTTGATTTAATTGTACTATCAAATACGCTGCGCTGAAAACTATAAAAACTCGGCAGATGGGTAAATAAATCTCACAAACTGTACTGTTAGCTAACCTATATGCAAAAAAAAAGTAAACATAATCGATTACCTAATAATTTTATAACTAAACGAAAAGGGATAAACAATATAAAAAAAACTAAAATTTGTAATTTTATTGTGTTGAATTTAACGCTTTATTGCAGTATGGCGTACACAGCACGTGAATGCATTTCTATTCCAACTGTGCCACGTCGAACCCTGTACGTCCATATGGGGGTTTTTACTTTAAAATCGTAGTGAAATCATGCGAAAAAGTGAACCACTGTTTGCTTGACTTCCGCCCTCTTACCACAAAAGTCTAGGTATGCGTTTAGGTTCTTGAGTAATAAGGTTAAGGGTATAGTAAATTTTTGTCGTGTGTTGTTAACGTATATGGCTTTTTGTGAGCGAAACAAAGCATTCTCCTACGCCTCGAGGTTGGGAGGTGTCCTCAGTAAACAATCTACTAATCTGCTAGAATTAACTGATTAACACATATTTGAAATTTTGTAGTACATTGCATTTAACAAATAGGCCTACTCTTAAACGGAAAGAAGAAAAAATATTCATTTTGAAGGTTCGACTTATATAAAAAAAAACAAAAAAAAAAACAATATTATTTAAATACATAAGCCAGTTTTCTTGTTTAAAGCTTTGTTGTTGTCAATTTCTTTTGAAATTGGTTAAAATGTCATATATAAATCGGGATGATGTACAGGTGAAAGTGTCTTCAAACCAGCACCCGTTCACGTAAATGTGCCAAATCAAACTTTATAAGATACTAGCTGTTGTACCCGTGGCTTCGCACACGGTAAAAGTTTCGCCGCATAGTAATTAATGTTTATTCACCCCGATCCGGCTTTGCACGGATAGACAAATCAAAGTTAAATGTATATTACCAATACAAACTTATCAATAAATATAGTACACTATGTGTTTCTTATGGGGATTTTTAGTACCTTTGACCCTCAAAACCACCCTAAAATTTAGAATTTTTTGGAAACCTTTCTTAGGGAGCACCTAGGGCTCTAGAGGAAGCTACATACCAAATTTCATTCCATTCCTTTTGGTGTTTTTTTCTTCTAGTAACTTTGACCCACCCCCCCAAAAATCCCCTAAAATTTCCAATTTTTGGAAAACCTTTCTTAGCGAACACAAAGAGCCCTAGAGGAAGCTACATACCAAATTTTATTGCAACCCGTTCGGTAGTTTTTGAGAAATCGTGATGAGTGAGTCAGTCAGTCAGTGAGTGGTATTTGGTTTTATATAGCCTATATAATATAGATTTGAACTGGTTAAGAATCCCTGTAAATACTTGAGCATTTAAAATACATACCGGTAGCTCAGGTGAAGGAGGATGTTCAATATGTTAGTGAGCACGTTTTGAAAAGGGTGAAAATCACGTCGTGTTCTGGGGACCATGATCAGTGCTCACTTACTATACCCAACAAAATTAATATTGCATTGCCATAGATCCTTGATAAGTGAGCAAATTTTCAAATCAATCCGACGTTTTAAAAAAGGTTGAAAATCACGTCGTGTTTTGGGGACCATGATTAGTGCTCACTTACTACACCCAACAAAATTAATATTGCATTGCCATAG
>JAGFPH010002515.1:120524-133483 GCA_018207615.1 Philaenus spumarius | reverse complement strand
TACCAATTTCCAGTTCTCTAGCTTTATGGGAAGTATAATAATTATTTCGTATTGTTTTAGGGGTTGTTGTTACATTTTCACCCCTTAGCAGCTCACTGAAAAATACAAATATGGTTTACTTTTTATATATATCTTGTAAGAAATGAATGTACCAATTTTCAGCTCTCTAGCTTTATCGGAAGTATAATAATTAATTTGTATTGTTTTAGGGGTTGTTATTACAATTTCACCCCTTAGCAGCACAGTGTAAAATGCATATATAGTTTACATTTTATATGTACCTTGTAAGAAATAAATCTACCGAATTCCAGCTTTCTAGTCTTAATGGTTGTATAATAATAAATATTTATTGTTTTAGGGGTTGTTTCAACCCTTAAATCAAAATGATTTATAGCCTATGTCTCATTCCAGGTCATGATCAATATGTGTACCAAATTTCATTCAAATCCATCAAGTACTTTTTGCGTGATTGTCAGTCAAACAAACAAACAAACAAACAAACAAACAAACAAACAAACATACAAACTTTCACATTTATAATATTAGTAGGATTTAGACCATAACCTTAAAATAAAGTTAATAACACCTGTTCCAAGAAATCAGCTGTTCGTTATGTTTTGTGACGTAGTTGTTAGAACAATAATTGCTCTGCCAACCTGCATTTCCTAGCTGTCTTACGTCTAAAACGAATTTGTGACAGATTTATTACTCACACATTACGCATGCGTAGATACTGCTTTTTCTCAAAACATCAATTAGAAATATGTGTTTAATCAAAGTCGTTGTTTCTTCTTCTATATTTAAATCATGAGTCATTATTTTTAGATACATGTACAACATTCTGTCAACAAAACTATAACTAATTCTTTTTTCCTCACACAATAATAAAATCTCTCTAAGTTTCACTTATCCTCAGAACTTTAAAAAAATAAAGTTTTCCTCTAAAGCTTCAAGTGGTAAATGTAAAACAATAAAACTCTTTCATTATAAAATATTAGAAAGATGGAAATTAGGTTTACTTGACAATAATTCAAAATTGACTCATCTGAGTTACACGAAAATTTTTGTGAAATAAACTGAACACGATTTCACGAACACGAGTGTTTCCTTTATTCTGTACGCTGGCTAAACTGTTAACAATTGATTAAAATAGTAAATTTAAATATATGGACACTGCAGTGGTATATGCAGACAAAATAGATGGTTACAACGATTCCCGGGTTTGAAACGATCATAAATACATTTAGACAGTCAGAAAGTTACACATATGGACAGATAGACATAAGGGAAACAGACTCGGACAGCTGTAGAGTCTGGCAATTAAACAGACGATTAGATTGACCGACGTACATATAGGCAGTAAGGGAGAATCAGATATAGAAAGAGGCATTCATGTAGGCAGGTAGACAAATTTGCAAGACAACATCAGGTAAGTAGACAGGCAGATAGATAGATAAATAGACAATCAAACAGATAAACATCAAGCAGACATATCTATACTAATATTATGAAGAGGTAAAGTTCGTTTGTTTGTGTGAAGGGGGTAATCTCTGGAACTACTGAACCGATTGAAAAAATAGGTTTACTAATAAAAAGCTACACTATCCCTAAGAAACATAGGTTGTAATTAATTTTGATAAAAACCTATATTATTTCAATATTTGTAAATTTATCGGAAAAAATCTAAGGTTAGGTCTGGACTGATGAATCAGCACATGTATTTACATTTGTTACCATAGCAACCAATTGAATAAAATAACAGATAAAACAGCTGTTTTCTCCAATATTTACTTTGAAGCAATTATTTAAATTTCTAACTGTTAGGTTAGGTTTTTATTAAAGCGTAAACGGTAAACCTGAACCTAGCTGGTTCTTTTATCCTTTATTGTAACTGCTGTTATAAAATATACGAAATAATTTGGTATGAACATTTAACATTATTTACCATCTTAGCTTTGGGGTTATTTATATATATAAAATTCAATGTATGTCCGTCTGTTTGTACGTTTGTCTGTTTGTATGTTTGTCCTTTATGCGTTACCAAACCGTCCATCCGATTGCTTTGAAATTTTGCATAGTAACACAGGTTAACCCTGGGAAGGTTTTAGGCCATTTACCGAAGTCCTAGGACATTAGGGCTACGCCCCAGTGGCCCTCAAAGTTTCAATGTTAATCTTATGGAAGGTCAATCTTAAGGAAGAAGAAGAAAGATTTCTTTTGATTTTGTCAGGGGCACAAAAAACAGCTGTTCGTATGAAAAGCTTAAGACAGCTGATTTTGATCAACAACTGATTTGGATCAAAAACTGAATATAATTTTAGGTTGGGCCTACAATGAACTAAAACATTAATTATTGGGCTAATTATTTAAGATATATAAAAGCCAAATACCACTCACTGACTGAACACTTAAAAAGAATACAATTACGTTAAAAAGACTGAAAATACCAACCACCACAGGCAACGCCGTACGGGTCAGCTAGTTATTAATAATATTGTAAAGAGGTAAAATTTGTTTGTTTATTTTTTTGTATGTAGGTGGTAATCTCTGGAACCACTGAACCGAATGAAAAAATAATTTAACTAATAAAAAGCTTCACTATCTTTGAGTAACATAGGACAGAATTAATTTTGATTTAAACAACCCATAAACAATAAATATTAATTGTTATAGTTCCTTAAAGCTAGAGAGCTGAAATTTTGTACATTTATTTCTTACAATAGGCTATACATAGAAAAATGAAACTAGATTTATATTTTGTCGAGTGCTACCAAGTGGTGAAAATGTGACAACTCCTTTACAAGTACAAATTAATTGTTATATTTTCTTTAAAATTAGTGAGTGGAAAATGTTTACATTTATTTCTTACAACATACATAAAATAAACGGTACCATGAACTGGCACATACTTTCCACAAACATATTTAAATTATTAAACAGATTCACGGTGACTTGTAGGGTAGGGTAGGAGAGGTGATTTTGTATTAAAGTTGTTTTTCCATAAAAATCCATAAAATAACGGAAAAACCAACTTTTCTCAAAAACGGCTGGAACGATTTTGATTAAAATTTTACAGTTTATAGTATTTTAGGTCCTTAATAAACTATAAAATTTTAATCTAAATCGTTAAAGCCGTTTTTGAGAAAATTTGATTTTTCCGTTATTTTAAGGGTTTTTATGGGAAAATTACCCTTAAAAACAAAAAAATTCACAAAAATGAAAAAAACTCCTGGAGATACCGTGGGATAGTACCTCCATACCAAATTGCATCAAAATCGGACGACTGGTTTAGGCTCTAGGTCTGATAACATCCACACACCCCCCCCCCACACACACACACACACAGACATCACTCCGGAAAACCACTTTTTTAGGTTCAGGGGGACCCAAAACGGATATTTCCACCAAAAACTCAAACTCGAAAATTTTGACGAATACAATACTTTCTCCATATACTATGGTACTGGGAGGAAGTAAAAAGCACCATAGATTGACATTTTGTCGCGTGCTGCTAAGGAGTGAAAATGTAGTAACAACCCCTATAAAAAATGTTGATTGTTAACTTTCCCGAAGCTAGAGAATAAACCTTAATAAATTAAGGAATTTAAAAATAAAGAAACCACAATGTTACATCCTCAATAAAATAAATAAGATATATTATAATTTAATGCCGGTTTGCATTTGCTTCGACGCGAGTTAGCGAGCGAAGCGAGCAGGAGACGGAGCCCTCTGGTATGTTATAAGAAAGATAGACAGACAATCATATAGACAATAACACAAAATTAGAGACTTACGGATGAACAGACACACACAGTATATACAGATAACAACAGACATTATACAGCCAGAGGTGTATAAGTAGGCACGTATATCGAGTAAGGGTTTGCGAACAACTATTTTGAGTCCTCAGACTGTCATAATTCGTGAACTGCTTCGGAAGGGAGGACCAAGAGTCCGGCCGTCTTTCAGGAAAGGTGCGGACTCTCAGTCCGCCTCGAACGGGAACGTTTTGACATGGGTATGACCGTCGACGGCGATAAAATTTAGCTCCGCATTGTTTAGTATATATACCAACAATCTGAACATAATTTAATGATATAGGATTACTTATATAATAATAATTCCAAAGTTGCCTTTTTTTTGCCTTCCCTGCACGGGACAATATTTCAAACAAAAATGTACAAACAAATATTTAGCGTTGTTTACATTTCTTTCAAATTAAGTTATCACTTGTCTTTATTTTCGTTAAGGAATTGCATATGATTACTAAATATTTATCATTCATTTGATCAAACTTCCTCTTCGCTCTGTCCCACTCTTTCCCTAATAGCGTCAAGGTAAGAATTTGCATAGCAATAAATTCCAATTAATTTTGTGAAAAACCAGTAGAATTTCGTTACTTTACATACACAAACTACTTTTTATTATTGAATCTCGCTAAAACTATTACTATTACAAAAACATAATAAGAAAAGTTTACTTATTTAAACTTTTCTGATTTGGATCACATTTTCTAAAACACTTTTACTCTATCTATATATTAAAAGAATTTATGAAAACTTGTGGCAGTCAGTACGGCCATTCTATCCGGCCGATTTCCTTATTTTTTTTTAAATTGCATTTAATCATTTACAGATATGTCATCAAGCATTACAAATTATGTATCTTTCGCCTTACAAACGTTATAATCAAATGCAAATTTCTGTTGTGTATTCCTTATGGGGAGGGGGGGGGGGGGTTTGGTTCTTTGTCCACTTTGCGTTCGTATACTATTCATCCGATTGCTTTTAAATTTTGCATAGTAACACAGGTTACCCTGGGAAGGTTTTAGGCCATTTACCAAAGTCCTAGGACATTAGGGCTACGCCCCAGTGGCCCTCAAAGTTTCAATGTTAATCTTATGGAAGAAAGATTTCTATTGATTTTATCAAAAACCGCTGATTTTATCAGGGGCACAAAAACAGCTGTTCGTATAAAAAACTTAGCAACACATCATGTTTGTTTACTTTCATTACCATAGCAACATTACTTAGAAAATTTGAAGAGTATTACCTTTTTGAGGTTACATTGACAAACTAAAAACAAACACAAACAAAAATCAACGAAAAATGGTAACTATATTTTAATTCAATTCAAACCTATTATATATAAAACAGCTAATTTGGATCAAAAACTGAACATAATTTTAGGGTGGGCCTACAATGAACCAAAACACCAATTGGGCTAATTATTATTATAATTCTTCACAACTACCAGTTTTTTTAGATTAGGTAAAATTTTCCAATTACGAGCGAAGCGAAGCAGCCATTTGAGGCCGAAGGCCGAGGCGGGGTTGGAACGCGGAGCGTCCAGGGGCGGAGCCCCTAGTTTTCATTAACTAAATCCCTACCTGAATCATGTATTTGATAGTAAACTACAGCCAAAGCAGCTTCGTTCGAACACCTTAGTTTGTCCTAATCAGCTTATCTTTCAGGTAACACAATAAACTTAAGATATAATCCATACTTGGCCGAACTAAACCACAATAGTTAAGCCATTATGTTTAATAATACTAACCGGGAAAACTGCATCGTAAGTACTGCACTTCGGTAAGGTTGAAACAAACATGTAACTCCAAACCTGCCATAGCTTAGCCAAGCATGTTGTTTTAATACTATATGCGGAAGCGTTTAAAACAGCATCTTTCATGATTAAGTAAACACATTAAACGGTGTAGTTTTGCTATTTATTGTACAGTCACGAGGAAAAACTCTTTATTCTGTGCGTAAATAAATGGCATTTATTAAAACCTCAGCTGTTATTTTCACTTATGTTCTAATTGTTGGCTATTTTCAAACACAGGAATTTAATAGTGTGGTAAACTTTTCCGTGTGCAAAAATGATATACAGTTGTTTAAAATTTTTAAATTTATATTTTGTTCATCAAATCGTTAAACGGCAAAACAAATGCAAACAGATTATTTTTTATTCTGGAATTTTTCACTTGGATTTTGGACAGGTGGTGGGGGTAGCGGTGTCCTAGATTCTGACGCATGCGTAGTATGGCCAGAGTTTTTGCGTGCACGATAGAATTTTTGTTTTGTAATAGAAAGATGAGTACGCGCGTTTGTTATGTTTCCTGGCAATGCGTAGATTAATAGAAATAAGACCATGAACTAATAGAAGACAACGTAATTACCTTTATTATATTGAACCGAATGAATATACAGTTTACTGTCCGTACAAGCCGCACTATACCAGATCTTGCCTGCGAGCCTCCTGCACTCATAGATACCCCATCCACACAGATACTTATATATATTACAAAAGGTTAAACATAGATGAACATAACAGTTGACGAACACGCATCGCGTTGATTCTGTGTTACAATACAGGAGAACGAAGTTTATCAGCCGGGATAAGGAAGTCGTACTCGAAATGGTTTTAAGGGGAATGCAGTGTAGCTGTAAGCAGGTGCCCTATAAATAGTAAAAATAATAGTAAGATCCGTAATTTTAGTTTTGGATTCACTTTGATTGTGATCATGCTATTTGGCTTGCACTCAAAGAATATACTGAAGTCAGAGCTAGATAGCCAAAGGAAGGGAGCTAGCTTGAGGCTAAATGTTCACAACCTTGCGCTGCATCGCGCGGCGTATTCGCCTTTAAGTTAGTTTTAAGTTCTAGCCAGCAGAGAAAAGTATAATTTTTGCGGAATAAACCGGTTACAGGAGTAAAGATCGCCTGATTTTTAACGAACCTTATCCATCACCACCATTTTGACAAAGTCCAGAGACTTGGAAGAGAGCTAAATGACACATCCGTAAGCCAGACTAACCATCGCAAAGGAACCTAATAGCTAACAGACTGTATCACACTATCATGTTGCCTGGCAGGTCAGCGGATAATGCGGTAGGACATTGATGGGCCATTCAGATTATTTGAGACCTGACGAACACGCTAGACTTTATCTGTCACATTTTAGATTTACTGGCTTTTAGGGAGGAATTGTCAATTCCTAATTCATAATACATTTTTGTTGTATCGGCAAGTGCTGAAACCTGTCTGGATTTAGGGGATTCAACTTTGGGGGTGTTTGAAGAAGACCACTTATAAATTAATTCAGACCCTTCAAAACAAAATACTACGTTGAATACATAATTAACGCTCCATGGTATATGAGCAATGACAAAGTGCATATGGATCTTGAGGTTGAGCTGGTTACTGATAACGTAACTAAACAAGCAGTAAAACATGGACAACGCAGCTTTCAGCATGCCTGTCCTGAGATACGCCGACTGTTAGAGTTGGGTCATCCAGTTAGACTTTTGCGAAAAACTAAACTACTAGATTTAGTCTAGACTATGACATGTTAATTATTGGGAGTAACCAATGGGTTAATACCCCTCAAAATCTTTTTAGTATGATATGTAAATTGTTTGATGAGTAAGTAAATCTAGTTGTAATTACTAATAATTAATAAAATTTAAAAAAAGGTTTTAACTAAAACCATATATCATGAATAATAAATAGATATTGCATCCATACGGCAGCAGTGTGGCGAAAATTAGGTTGTCGGAAAATAGTGCATGATCGCGCCGCGAGGTAGCGCTAGGGAGAAATCATTGGTAGCATTGGTGTTTCACACAGCTTCCGTCGTTTCCCCAATAGATAGCGCCACTATCGTCGAATTTCCAGTGGAACGAAATATTGCATTGGATCGGAGTTCTATTAGGTTATCCAAATGCAATGCTAAAACTGGCGTCTGTGCGTGATCCGTTCATTTCTGTTAAAGTCCCTCAACGCGCAAGCGCAAGTGAATCCGTTTTTTTATTATTATTTTAGTAAACACGTTAATCCAGTTTCTTATAGTTGAAATTTTTAACAGCGTGTACGTTCCAGCCTTGTTATTGGTTGTTCAGTTTAGTTCCTCTATACACTGCTCCCCCGCCATTATTAGTCTAACTAATGTGGAGAATATTTTGTTAAACAAACAAAGTAATAAAATAAAATTAACAAACCTTAACTTGAGTTATTATTGGTAAAGCACAAACTGACCCGGAATTAAAAAGCAATTATTTTAAACTCGTTAGCGTCGCGTAAATTTGAGGGGAATTGAAAATAACTTCCCTCGGTGTACTAGTCCCCCCAAGCGTTGAGGAATTTTATCATTGCCGGTGGAAATAATTTAGCCCAAGCACAAAAGCAACGTACTCGGCTTTGTCGGCTGCTTAATAAATATGCCCGGTTTTAATAATCCGAAAATGTTTGGTCCAGGACGTGTGTCCGGTCTGAATGTGAAGCTGATTAAGTTCGTTCCCACATTGTTTACGTGTTGTGTGTTTTATTTTGTTTGCATTTTGTTTCACTTGACGTAACATAGGCGCAGGTCTAGAAATAACTAAAATAGAGAAAGGATTATTGTGAAGTTAATAAGTATTATCATTGTATTTGGATAATCTAATAGAACTCCGATCCAAAGCAATATTTGTTCCACTGGAAATTCGACGATAGTGGCGTTATCTATTGGGGAAACGACGGAAGCTGTACGAAACACCGATGCTACCAATGATTTTTCCCCAGCGCTACCTCGTGGCGCGATCATGTACTATGTTCGCGACAACCTTTTTTCCGGCACACAGCCCCCGTATGGATGCAAGATCTAATTTATTATTCATGATCTATGGTATTATTGAGCTTGACTTGTGAGAAAGTAACTAGATAAAATAAAACCTGAACACAAAATCTCACAACAAATACTAACTTCAAATGCGTTTCAACGACAATGTCGTCATCCTCAATGATGCACAGGCTAGAGTAATCACACTATAACTAACCTAACAGTGTGCCAACGCACCGTATTTATACAAAACCAGACATACGTAGCCTAACCAGAAGGGGCGTACCCTACAGGGGGCGTGTCATAAAACTATGCTAAGGCGTTACCACCGCCTATCGTTATTCAAATAGCTTAACAATAACAATATAACTTAAACAAAATCACTATACTAATATTAATATTTACCAAAACATAGTATTTATTACATTGATAAAGAATTATGTATAGGGCCTAATTATTTATTCACAATAATTATGTTAAGGTATTTGTTAATATAAAACGTTTCCCAAGCGTCCAATGTGTTGGGATTTAGTTACATTTTTCAACAGTTTAGAATTTTCTGTCACTCTATCTTCTGATCCGTCTCTAAACGACGGCCGAGTTTGCACTCTGCGAGCGAAGCGAAGCTCATAACCCGAGCCCGCAAGGACAAAGTGCAAACTTGCAAAGTGTGTTTTTCAGCTGCGAGTGGAAGGAAGGAGCGAGTGAGTCGAAGCTGGAGGCTTAGGTGCAGACAAATTCTACAAATATATTTCGTACACAGAGGTAGTTATTCAGCACGGTCGTGAGTAGACTAATTACCCAAATTGTTGGTTGAAACCCTAAAACATAGGCCTATAGTCTTAATTTTGGAAATTCGCTCAACTCAGGTCAGCGGTTCAGCTGCGTGGTTCAATTTTATTTTTATTTACATTACAGTGGAACTCTTAATTTAACTTGTGTTGAGTTCAAATAATAATAATGTATTGGTTTTCCACACACAGCCAACAAATACACAAAAACAGTGTTATTTTTTGAAAATTTACCAACTCTATTATTTAAAAGAATTAAAGATATATGCAAATCTTTATGATGTTTTGACGGTTTTTCACCGTCAGGTGGAAACTTAGAAAACCTGTTTCCAAATCAGAAAACCCCCTCCTCCTCCAAACCTTCCCGAGTTTTATAAAATAACGAACGCGTTTGAAATTCGTGTTTTATAAAGAGTTTTAATTAGATGTATCGCCCAAAGTAAAGGTTTATAGAAGCAATTGCTTTTGCATATTCTTAATACTAGTAGCAATTACTAAATTTGTATTCACTTGACGCACTCTCGAAACTGTACTGTCAAAATGTCTAATTAATGTACAAACTAATTAATACTGTGATTCCTTAAAACTAAATTTTGTAGCCATAAATTCTTTAAAATTTGTATATACAGGTGGGAAAAAAGTCTGAAAACTGCTTAGTATTTCGTATGTAAGGAAAATTTGAAGATAGATGTGATTGAGGAACTTGCTCTTTGTTAAAAATACCATTTTATTATGATGTCAAAAATTTGCTCTGCCATTTTGAATGCCACTTTTTTTAAATAGGAAAATGGTCATGTAATATATTATTTCAATGTGAAATTTTAAGACAACCACAATGATGAAAACCGCACGTCTATATCTCAAACCGTTCTATATATATTTGCAATTACTGTATTTACTTTGAATCATACCATTTATCTTCTTATCTATCAAATTTTAATATTGAATAAAATTTAACATTATTAAACAATCAAATCATACAGTATTAACTTAATGTGCATAGATTTTAACAATAATGAACTAAAATAATAACAATAATAAACTACAAATGAAATACATTAAAAATCCCTACCTATGAAAATTCAGTGTTCAATACACATGAAAAAAGCAAGAGCAAACTAAATTGAAATAAATGCGAAAATCTTCAGAACTGTTTGAGATATGGATCTGCGGTTTTCACCATTGATTTTGTCTTAAAACTCTACATTGAAATAATGTATCACATGAGCAAAAAAAGTTGCAATCAAAAGGCGGACCAAATTTTTGACATCTTAATAAAGTATTATTTTTACTAAGAGTAGGTTCCTCAATCACATTTACCTTCAATTTTTTTTATATACGAAATATTAAGCCGTTCTCAGACTTTTTACCCACCGTGTACCTAATTCTTACAAAAATCCATTCAAAAAAATAAAATACAAAGGAAAAGCTTGTGAGACAAAATTTAAATTAACTAGTTTTACATTGGATGATCGATTTAAATTGGGGATGATGATTAGCGGCTTCAGTATACTTACTTGTTTGTAAAGGTTTCTCCTAAAAGAGTTGTGTTTCATCGTCTGTATGTTTCAATTTTAATTTTTCTATTTTTGTTCTAGGTAAGTGTGCTGATTGGCTAGCTACACAGTTAAAGAATTTAAATAATTTCTCAAGATTTTGGTGAGTCATAGTTAAATACAAAATTTAATTGCAATTCTAATTTAAGCTACTATGGCCGGGCACTTCAAGGTAGTTTGAAAGGAAGTGTTCCTTAAATTTTTAAACCGTTTTCAGCACGTTAAAATGGAAACCTCAGAAGACCACTTGTGAAAGTCGGTTTCACCAGATAGGGAATCATAAGGGCTACAAAAATGTTATTAAAATGTACGGTTTTTGAGTAATTTAGGTTTGAAATATTCAAACAGCCGCCATTTTAAAATGAATGATTTTATATAATCGCTTATTTTTCTCGAGATAGATCATTGTTAGGTTAAACGTCATGCAAAGTTTTAACTCAATCGGTCAAACCGTTCTCTAGATATTAATTATTTAGTAAGAGAAACAAAATGAGGAATATTTGGAAAATGAAGAGTTTTTCGAAAAAATATTATTCTTGATTGTCTCTTTATTTTGACCCATAGAATCATTTCCCGTAGTTTTTAACACTTGGTACTGACCACCCTGTATATATTTTGTTTTAATAAAAAAAACCTAATGCAGGAAACGTCTTACCTTAACCTACAAAATGATACACCGAAGTTTTACTTGCGTGACATCTTGTATCGAGGTTGTATAAAAGTTGATGCACAATTCCCCTTTCAATATCTAACCTGAGATAGAGTCACATAATAAAATTAAACGAGACAACCGCACACTCAAACGTAGACGAAGTGGACAATATTCCTTTTGACTGACCCAAAGAGACAAACTGCCCATTTGTGTAATGACGTATAGCAAAGGGCATGCGTTCCCAATCCAAACACATAACACACTGATATTAATCATGCGAAGTACCGAGGCGGACTTTGAGAGATGCGTATCCATTGCATGATATTATGTCAGTGTAGAATTGAATGTATTTTGTTTGACGGTACTAAATGTATTTAATACTACATTACACTAATTGCAATTACAGTAAACCTTCGTCTGAATCATTTACTTTACTCTACGGGCAAACTGAGTTCAAATTTCTACTCCCCAAATATGAATTCTTTTAAAAAAAATATACAATCCTCCCAATAAGTAAACCCACACAAACTGATTCTAACCCAGAATTTAAATAAAACCATTTTCTCTCTAACTTTCACAAATTGTGCCCTCACCTCCAGGTCGCTCCGGTTGTGCAGTCTGCTTCCCCTCTCTATGCCCAACTAGGCCAATGACTACATTTCAATAAGACGAACAGATTAAATAGGTAGGATTCAGACCAGGAAAGTAGGTATATAAGTGAGTTTGCGCCATCAGTCGCTAGGAGCTCTCAGGGCGCGTTTTGTCGGCCGAGTGAGTTACAAGGCTGGAAAGAGGAGAAGAGATAGAGAGGTCCGACTGTCATATGAATCCTAGCGGCCGATGGCGCAAACACTTTTATATCCTAGTCTGAATGTTTAACATGGGCACTTTCGTCTTATTTGTTTGTAGTCAGTACGTAAGATGGCTTCCCTCACGGAAAACAATCTTGGTCACCTTATTTCTTTCTATTTAAGGAGAGGCGGACCCTCAATAAATTATTTATTTTAGATTTTTCTTTTATATTTTTTTCTTAAAATTTCTGTTTTTCTAAACGAAGTGATATATAATACTTGTAGGTTTGAAGTATATTAAGCTGAGAAAAAATATTTTGAATTAAAGTTTACACCGACTTTTTAGATAGTAATTTCGGAATACATTAGTGAATTGAACATTGAAGTGTTTTGTTTTGCATTTTTGTAATACATTTGTGATTGAATTAGGAATGGGAAAGTCCTTATTAACTAAGTCTATTATAGACTATTATCACTTATAAACCTCTCACGAAACCTCTCACGAAACCTCTCACGAATACAGACTAACTTAGTAAGAACCGAGCTAAGTAATTATTATAAACCTCTCACG
>JAGFPH010002515.1:109352-120514 GCA_018207615.1 Philaenus spumarius | reverse complement strand
GTAAGAACTGAGCTAAGTAATTATTATAAACCTCTCACGTATACAAATTATACAGATTCAAACTTAAGAGCAACCAAGCAAACTTCCTATAACCACTCCTAGATGGTGCTGATAAACTATCTTTTACTTTACTCGTAATATTCATACCGATAGTAAAGTAACTGAAATTTTGTTAATTTGTCTATCCTATTCAAGCTAATACAAATTTTATACAAGTTTTATTGGCCTATTTTTTAAACTTTTTTTGGTCTTACAGAAAAAAATTACCTAAAAATACATATTTAAAAAAATCCCTCTGTTAAAGTTTTACCAAGGTTACTAACAACCACTCACCTACATAGTTGCTATGATTACTGAGAAAAGGAACATTAAGTTAACATTACGAAAATAGGAGGTACCGAACCCCCTTAAAAACGTCTGTCCCCTCATCAGTTTTCCCCGTTCTCCTTGTAATCATATGATGGCTTACTTATAAATGCCACTCGCCAATGTACATAATTTCTAATTACATAACTACCTACTCTATATTAGATAATTATTGCGCTTACAAGTACAACTCTGCTATTGTCAAATTGTTGGGTTTAAATTGACTCATTCTATTTTGTAAACACTAATTTACAGTGGCGTCTCGTAGCTAAAATAAGTGCGAGTGCTGCACCAGGAAAATTGTAAGCGATTGTTTTAAAATTGTGTAAAAGGAAACTTTTTAGAAAAAAATCTATTTAGAGACTTGACATTTTGTTCTGACTTTAAACCTAAATTGTCACAGTTTAACCTTGATATAATCAATTAAAAATGAAATCCATTCGTCTTATTTTAATTTGCGGTTGTCACCTTTTAAACGGTTAGTCGTATAAAAAAAAAAACAAGTCTAAAAATAACTTGTAAAATCCAGAATCATCATAAAATATAGGGTGTTCCATAAGAAATTGGAAAGTTGACCACCATATTGGAAAATGGCATTATTTACAAATATTTTAACAACATATTTTTTTAATTTCTCAAAAACAAGGAAAGTTTGCTGTGGGATTTATAGTTTATAGTCCTAACGCGAGCCGCAGCTAATTTATTCAGAACTCAAACCACAAAACAGATAATTTGACTTCTAAATTGTTTCTATTAATATATCCAGACTGACAATCCTAAACTTGTCCCTACTAAGCTAGCCTTACTTACAGTTTGTAGTCTTCAGTGAAGATTTAAACCCCGCGAAATACATCAACGTCAGCCTAAAGCACTCCCATTATTTGTCTGTTAACTCGGTTTCTGAGTTTACATTTAAATTAAGCTTAAACTGCCTTCAGTAATGAATGTACTTAGTGGTAAAACAATTAACTAATTATAACAGTTCTTACAGGAATGCAATTACGCCGTAACAGGACGGATTCTTTGGCTATTTATTAGACTCTTCGTGTCTTCTTATTTGGACAACGCATTCGTTACTTTATAATATCTTTTCTGGAAGATGCGTTCCGTTGGGCATCAAATATACAGGGTGGATCACGAAGATAATAATATGCAGGAGCATCGGGAGCTCATTCTACATGTAAAAGTAAAGAAAAAGAGTTTTCATCACTCCGTACCGAAAGTAGCTACTTTCGATGTCAGCTGGTAGCAACGAAAACGATCGTTTCCCAAGCTCTAATTTAGAGCAAGGGAAAAACGATCAGCTGATTTTCCCTTGCTCTAAATTTGTTTTCCCTTGCTCTCAATTAGTTTTCCATTTGCCCGCTACGCACTCTGACGTCGCTTTGCCGTTTATTCTTACAATTTATATCAGCTGTTCTTATTGTTCAACAATGTAAACCGAAAACAGGAATAGGTATAAATGAGTTTTGCTGAGAAATATAATAGTTTGCATTTTACTGAGGTTTCTTCTTCAGCATTGTGTGTATTTTTGCGTCGTGATGAAAAGTACCGTTCATAACTTGTACCGAAAGTGATTTTCCGGCACTTGCTCCAATTATTCCCGTACTCGGCTTCGCCTCGTACGTGAAACACACTTTCACATGCTCGGCTTCGCCTCACACGTGAAATTCGATATTCCTGTGTTCGGCTCCGCCTCACACATGAAACTTGGGCGCGCACCGGAAAGTGCCACTTTCGGTACTAGTAATGAAATATACTATATATTAACATATGCCTGAAAACTCTTCGTTTTTTCCAGCTATCTGCTATTTGTTTTTACTTTCTCCACCCTATACGTAGTATATGGAGAAAGTATTGTTTTCGAAAAAATGTTCGAATTTGAATTTTCAGTTGAATTATCTATTTTGGTGCTTCCAGAACCCCAAAAAATTGTTTAGTGCAATTATCTGTGTTGGTGCTCCCTGAACCCAAAAATATTTTTAGTGGAATTTTTTGTTTTGGTGCTCCCTGAACCCAAAAAAGTGTTTTTAGAGTGGTGTCTGTCTGTCAGTCTGTCTGTATGTATGTATACACGACTGTATGTATAACAGGACACTATTGGTCCGATTTTCATGAAATTTGGTATGTAGGTACTAAACCCTAATTTCTCCAGGCATTTTTTTAATTTTCTGGAATTTCTAATTATTAAGGGTAATTTACCCATAAAAAACGACAAAAATGCAAATTTCTCAAAAACGGCTCTAACGATTTTGATCAAATTTTCAGTATTTATAGTGCTTAAGATGCCAAACAAAATGACACCACCCGCTTTTATCAAAACTTCGGCGTTTTATAATTATGGGGAAATGTTTAAAAATAAACAAGTTTGTGTTGTCAATCTAGCATCGCGGCAGCGGCCGAACGGGGTAGCACCACGGCAGCGAGCACGGCCAGTAATTCAAAGGTCGCGCGATCGATCCCGCCTGGGACAATAATTTTTTTATACGATTGACGTAGGTAGAATATTATTTTTTTGTTTTGTTCTAAAAAGTAGTAAATACTGTAAAATGATTAAAAACAATATTATTTTGACTACAGTAAGTTGGGAGAAAGTTTGTGTCATTAACTGATACCGTTTATTTTACAATAAACTGCTAATTCATATCTAGAGAAATGTTTGACTGATTGAGTTAAAACTAGGCATGAAGTTTAACTTTACAATGATCTATCTCAAGAAAATTAAACTATTATATCCAATGTTGCGTTTAAAAATGGCGGCTCTTTGAAAATTTCTAACCTAAATTACTCAAAAACTGTATATTTCAGCAAACAATTTTAAGACACCTTTTTTGCTGCCCTTTTGATTCCCTTTTGGATGGTGTTCAAGCCGGCATCCTAGATCAACACAGTTATCACAGCAATATTGTATGACATTTGCTGTCATTATCTTTAACTCGGCTATTATCACACTCGTAGATCACAAGTGTCAAACCCCTAGTTAACCCTGTCAAGGTCCATATGCTCAGTGAACCTAAGGATCCTTTTGACGAGGTTTTCCTGGGGGGAATGTTTTGTCCCTTATTAGATTGTTTTGACAGTTACACCATCCGATAGGGAATCAAAAAGGCTACAAAAAAGGTGTATTGACATTTTTTGTTAAAATGAACGGGGTTTCAGTAGTTCAGGTTTGAAATTTTCAAACATCCTCCATTTTGAAACGCGTGATTGGATATAATCGCCTATTAACGAATTTCCATAGGAAAAATTAGCTATTACAGTGGCCCTTATTGTAAGACCCCAGGTCGGGAGTAACAAATGAGCACCGATCATGGTCCCCAGAACACGTTTTGGAGTGTCATTAAAATTCATATATGTACTGTATTTATATATGTGTGTATGCGTGTTCGCACTCTAGCGGCCGCATTTTAAGTCCGATTTGGTACACATGTTGACTGTCTACGTCGCTCGGACGAGTTCGTTAGCCAAAAAAATCCAACAACTGGAAGCACGTTTTTTGAACGGAAGTAACTATTTTTTGAGATTTTTCCTTCGAGAATAAATGTTTTTTAGAGGTTTTTTTACAAATAAAAAATGTAGGATGTTATTCTGCACATTTTGTTTTTTACGCGACTTAAAGGCCCGCGCACACCAAACGCGGGAAGCGGGAGCGACGCGAATGTAGTTCTAGGAAGTTCCCGCTCGGGATTGTAAAACAACGGCGGGATATGAGAGAGCGCACACCAAACGCGAATGGTTCGCGCGGGATCATGTGCGGGATCGTTACGCAGCGTCGTCCCGCCTGGTTCGCTGCATGCAGCGTTTTCCCGCGCGACTAGAGCGGGAACCTTACAGTCACTAGTCACACAACAGGTGTCTACTCGTACTCGGTAGGCAGTGCTTTGTGCTTTGATTGTGTAGACGTGTGTTTAGAGTAACTATGGGTAATTTAACAGAAATGTTAATAGAGTGTGTGTACACGTATCCAGTCCTTTATGACTTAAATAATAAGGATTACAAAAACATCAAGAAGAAAGACCGGATTTGGGACGAGATTGGGAAAGAGTTGAAGGTACCTGGTGAGTACTTGTTGACAGCTATTTCTTTTGGTTACATTTACATTTTAACATCCCCTTGGATTCACCTTGGTATGTGTTCAGTGCTGTTATGGTGCTTTTGTATTTTGTAGGTTGAAAGTGTTTACTCTTGATTGTAATTCTAATTGTTTTGATCAATGAATTAAATGTAAACAGCTACTCACTGGTACATATGTTTAACAATTCGCCAAAAATAGTAATTCCATCCCAATCCAAAAGTGTTCTGTTCCTTTTTTGTAGAGAAAGGTTTAAAGAATTCATATATGCAATTAAAAAAATTATTGATGTAAAATTGTAAAAGTTATTAACTCAAGAAACAAAAAACGTTCAGTAACGAAAGGAAAAAGTTCAATTTTAGGCCTTCATAACTAATTGTAAACATTTTTTGGAATTTTTTCGTAAGTGTAAAAAAGTCTCGTAATTTAGTTCTAAATAGAACTATATAAGAACATTTATCAATTTCAAATCTTATTTTTAAAACACCAGTTTGTTCCAACTACACGTTGGCTAACGAAACTAGGTCTCGTTTGAAACGACATTTTCGAATATTTACTTTTCCCAAAAATGAAATATTACGATGACAAAGTGTAGAGAGAATAAATCAAAGTACAACTGACCACAACACTGTCTGAGTTCGCCGCGAAACTTCCCGCGTTGTGTGTGCGCCACCTAAGATCCCGTGCGAACAGTTCCCGCGACTAAATTTCTAGGAATTAGAAAATTCGCGTCGCTCCCGCTTCCCGCGTTCGGTGTGCGCGGGCCTTTATAGCCCGCTTGGTTCCCACAAAATCGATCAAAACGTAAAATACCATAAAAGTACCTGGTCCAAAACCACGTGGGGGATTTTACCTTGGGACCGGCCGCTTTTTAAGTCCGATTTGGTCCAAATTTGGTGCACATGTTGATTGTTTATGTTGTTCGGACGAGTTCGTTAGCCAAAAAAATTCAACAACCGGTAGCACGTTTTTTGACCGAAAGTAACTAATGTTTGAGTTTTTCCTGCGAAAATAAATATTTTTTCGAGGTTTTTCTATACATATAAAAGAAGGATGTTATTCTGCACATTTTGAGTTTTTACACGACTTTATAGCTCGCTCGGTTCTCCCAAAATCGATCAAAACGTAAAATACCATAAAAGTACCCGGTCCAAAGGCACGTGTAGGATTTTTACCTTGGGGGCATCTTCTCATCCGAGGCCGACGGGCGAGTTTTTACGCTGCAAGCGAAGCGAAGCTCATAATGAGGAGTTTACCTAACAGCTGAGTTTGTACACGGAGAGCAAAGCGAATCAGTCCATAACACGAGGCCACAAGATCGAGGTGCAAACTCGCGAGTGTAAAGAAGCTGGAGGCTTAGCGCAAACAAATTCTACTAATATATTTCGTACAAACAGGCAGCTATTCGGCATCGTCGGAGGAGACCTATTTCCCAAATGTTTGAAACCCTAAAACAGGGGCCTATAAAGTTAATTTTGGAAATTTGCTCAACTCACGTCAGCTGTTCGGATTCCTTGAGATATATAATTGTTAGGTTAAACTTTATGCCTAGTTTTAACTCAATCTGTTCTCTAGATATGAATTATTTTGTAAACAAAACAAAATGGCGGATATCTGGAAAACGGAGCATTTCCGGACCTATCTTGATATAACACTTTTTCTTTACTTTTACACGTAGCACGAGCTCCCAAAGTTTCTGCATATCTCCGTGAATCACCCTGTGGAAAAAGATTTTTAAGATGTTGGAATAAAATTGAAATATGCCGTTTTTTACAATGCTGTAATTTTGCTTTTGTTGTCCCGATTAGCTCAAAAGCACAAAATAATAACTGAAATAAATATTGGTTGCAAGTAGATAAACATTTTTTAACACTAAACTTAAAAACTAAAAAGTCTTTGAATTATAATGGAAGTTACTTTCTGCATTAACAATTATAAGACATTTCACAGTATGAAGGATGTAGATAAAATCTCCGTTTACTAATTGGTTATTGATTTTAAAATTAAATGAGAATCAAATCGAAAAAAAGAAATAATTTTAAATGTTAGGTGTTTGAATGCTAAAACTAGTTATACTATATAGTCACTGAAGAACTTTGTAATTACACAACAGTTTTTGCTTTTAATGATAAAAGTTATATTCACTTGGGCTATTACGTTATCGATACTTATTGCTTGTATCGAACCTAGATATTTGTTCAGTGTTCTAAAAGGTTTATTTACATTTTGTTTGATAGAATGAAACTTCAACACAGAGTTCCACAACTTTGTTTGTTAACTCAAACGCGTTTCAACGGCAAAGTCGTCATCTTCAGTGATGCGAGCTCAACAGTCAAACTTTAACTAAACTAACAGAGTTTCATGGCTCGTATTTGTACAAGACTAAATTTGCGTGGTTTAAACTACGTGGTAAAAAGGGCATAGAGTTATTATAACTTGCCTGAATTGTAATAGGTAACTAAAAAAATTACTAAACTAATATTAATCTCAAACAGTTGGGGTTATTTATTGATTTGATGTTTAGTGTTCTTGATAATAATAATTGCTACTTTTGAGTTCCTTGGATTTCTATAATTAATTGGTAGGTATTTTTGTATAGGCCTAAACCTGAATAGACAAATTGGATGATGTTTTCTTTATTTTGAACTAGGGGGAACCCCTGCGTGCTCCGCATGCTAACCTCGTTGGGACCTTATATACATATAATCTTGTTATGTTTTTTTTATAATAAAGGTGTAGAATTAATAATAACCCAGAAGCTAAGACGGTAAATAATGTTAAATGTACAAATCAAATTATTTCGTATATTTTATAACAGCAGTTATAATAAAGGTTAAAAGATCCAACAAGGCTCAGGTGTAGCCTACACTTTAATAAAAACCTAACCTAAAACTTAGAAATACAAATAATTGCTTCAAAGTTTAAAATCATCTGTTGATGGAAATATTGGAGCAAACAGATGTTTTGTCTGTTATTTTATTCAATTGGTTGCTATGGTAATAAATGTAAATACATGTGTTGGAGCGTCAGTCTAGGCCTAACCTAGGATTTTTTTCCGATTAAATTTACAAATATTGAAATAAAAATGTTTTTATCAAAATGAATAAAATTCTAACCTATGTTACACAGGGATAGTGTAGCTTTTAATTAGTAAAACTATTGTTTCAATCGGTTCAGTAGTTCCAGAGATTACCCCCTACATACAAAGATACAAATTTTAACTCTTTATTATCTATATATAGGCCTATAAAAGCCAAATACCACTCACTCACTGACTCATCACGAAATCTCAAAAACTACTGAACGGATTGGAACGAAATTTGGTATGTAGCTTCCTCTAGGGCTGTAGGTGCTGGCTAAGAAATGGTTTTAAAAACTTCGAAATCTTAGGGGGAGGGGGGTCAAAGTTAATAAATCACGATTTCTCCAAAACTACCAATCAGATTGGAACGAAATTTGGTAAGTAGCTTCCTATAGGGCCATAGGTGCCCGCTAAGTAAGGGTTTTAAAAAATTCGAAATTTTAGGGAGTTTTAGGGGTCAAAGTTACTAAAAATCATCATAAAAATACATAGTCTATATATATAAAATTCAATGTATGTCCGTCTGTTTCTACGTTTGTCTGTTTGTACGTTTGTCTGTTTGTACGTTTGTCTGTTTGTATGTTTGTCCTTTATGCGTTACCAAACCGTCCATCCGATTGCTTTGAAATTTTGCATAGTAACACAGGTTATCCCTGGGAAGGTTTTAGGCCATTTACCGAAGTCCTAGGACATTAGGGCTACGCCCCAGTGGCCCTCAAAGTTTCAATGTTAATCTTATGGAAGGCCAATCTTAAGGAAGAAGAAGAAAGATTTCTTTTGATTTTATCAGGGGCACAAAAAACAGCTGTTCGTATGAAAAGCTTAAAACAGCTGATTTTGATCAACAGCTGATTTTGATCAACAACTGATTTGGATCAAAAACTGAATATAATTTTAGGTTAGGTAAATCAAGCAATGAGCAGAATCCCATTATAATTTACATCGGCCCTCAGGGATACGAATTACAGGCTTTCAAAGTTTTAAATTAAGCAATAGGGAAGCATTGCCGGGTCCACTAGTATAATATATTTATTGATACAGTATATTTTTTTGGTTAATATACATTTAACTTTGATTTCTCTATCGATCCATGCAAATCCGGATCGGGGCATCTATCTATATATTTTGCTGCCTCGATCTATAAAGACTGAACAGTTGAACTAGGTCCTATGACGACATGTAAATGGTGTACAGCTATGAAGTGGTAAAATGACATGGATTAGATCCTACGATTCATATCCTTATGACACACAAAGTTACATCATTTGTCGCATTTATTTCACCAAAATAATTATGCAATAGCGAAGCATTGCCTGGTCAGCTAGTATTAGTGTAGATGTGATAGGGTTTGTCGTGTTTCCAAAATACAATTAAAATTACTTTGAATTTATTGCATGCTTCTTTGGTGCAATTTTATAAGCTTTGTGCTAGGTCCCCTTACTAAACAGAAGTTGTATATATTTTAAGCTTTCCTAAAATTCTGGTTAATTTGGGTTTTCTAATTCTATTTTAAAATGTTTACATATAAGTTTCATGAAATATATGAGATGAATTAACTTACAAATTGTATATCCTAATATATAATTCTGTAAGCGAAATTTTAGATTCAAAATTGTGGGAATTTGGTAAATCGGAGGATGATGGGAGAAGTATCAAATTAAAGCTATCGATTCAAGGAACGAGGGAAAAATATAAGTTTTTTCTCAAATTAAAAACTAAGGGGTTTTTGGTGTCTCCGAAAAACGAAAAATCCCCATAAGAAATACATGAGAATTAAAAAACATCTGCTTTGTTTACATTAAAACATTTGGTATTAAATAAATAAATTAAAAACATAAAACAGCTGTTTTGAAGTATACATTAAAACATTAGATCTATGCTAATATTATAAAGAGGTATAAAGTTTGTTTTTGTATGTAGGGGGGTAATCTCTGGCACTACAGAACCGATTGAAAAAATTGTTTACTAATAAAAAGCTACACTATCCCTGAGTAACATAGGCTATAATTAATTTCGATAAAAACCTTTTTTTATTTCAATATTTGTAAATTAGTCGGAAAAAATTCTTAGGTTGGGCCTAGAATGATAAACCAACACCTGTATTTACATTTATTACCAAAGCAACCAATTATTAAATAAAATAACAGATATCGTAATATAGCTGTGGTTGCTATTATATTTACATTAACAGCTGATTTTAAAATTTGAAGCAATTATACCGGATGTGACCTACTTTCAACACCTGGAATGTAGGGGAAGTGATAGTTAATATTTCCCACCTCCAAATAAAAGTTGGTAATACCGGATGAATTTCGTAAGCTATCTTGACCCATGTTTATTTTTGTATTTCTAGCTTTTAGGTTAGGGTTTTAAAGTGTAGACCTGAGCCTTACAGGTTCTTTTAACAATTAATTATTATAACTGATGTTATAAAATATACGAAACAATTTGATTTGAACATTTAACATTATTTACCATCTTAGTTTTAAGGTTATTATTAATACTACACCTTTACTATAAATAAAACATAACATAATTAAGTTTTTGGAAGATTCCATTGGGGGTTGGCCACGCAGGGGTCTCCCCTAGTAGATATTTAATGTGTAAATGTGTTGGATTTTCCGCTGTTCTTCGTAATTAAATTCCGTTTCAAATTTTCCTTCTACAGGTGAAGACAGTGACTATAAAAGGTTTTAGTTGCCTTTTATCCTGAATCCTGGCTAAAGAAATATTATTTTCGCAACCTTAATTCCTGTTTTAATCTTTAAAATACAATATATTGAGCTATGTTTTATATTTTTTAAATTTTAGCCGTACACTTTTCTAGGCCACGTTTAAATGTTTAACTTGATTTATCAACTGGAAGTGTGAAAAAACACTTTCCGTTAATGCGTCAAACATAACGTTTCGGAAAATTTGCACCCTTAAAAAATCTAAAATGAAAAGTTTTAATGTTTGTGAAAACCAAAAAACACAGTACAAAAAGAGTGTTTCATTCGAAGTTCTAATAGCGTATTAAAAGATGGCGGCTATTTAACCAATTTTATATTAATTGAAAAAGTAACAAAAGTCTCTCATTTAAAATTTCGTTAAAGTGTCTAGAATAACCCATTCATTCTTGTAGTGCTACACAAAAATAGCACCTCTAAAACAAAAATTAAAAGTTAAGATATACATCAAAAGCACTTAAACTTTTATATAATAAAAAATGATTATTATAACTAACAATTTATTTCTACAGATACTAGAAAACTTCACCCCTTGCTATTTTCACGTACCAACCTCCACGGCGAAGCAAATGCAAACGTATTGTTGTGTAATCTGATTGTTTTGATTTATTCTGACAGTTGATTAGGGTAGAGGCACTTGGACGGGGTAGGGTGTTGGGGTTGGCGGTTACCTGGATCCTGATGCAAGTGCCGTAGGGCCAGTGATATGATTAGGACAGAGGTGCTTTTATTTTCTTAGGTTGGTGGGTGGCGGTGTCCTTTGCACTGACGCTCGAACATTAGGGCCAGTTTATTGATGAGCACAGAGGTGCTTGGATTGGGGTTGGGCCAAGGGCGTAGCCACGAAAACCTTTCGGGGGGTGGGGGGATTTGAATTTAAACCCTTTCGACACGTTCACTGCTAAGGACGCAC
>JAGFPH010002515.1:69929-85345 GCA_018207615.1 Philaenus spumarius | reverse complement strand
TATACAATCACCTGTTTTTAACACTAAAATCACTTGATTTGCACCTACATATTCCCATGCTATTTAAATGGTAATTATTATATACAATCACCTGTTTTTAACACTAAAATCACTTGATTTACACCTACATATTCCCATGCTATTTAAATGGTAATTATTATATTACAATCACCTGTTTTTAACACTCAAATCACATGATTCACACCTACATATTCCCTTGCTATTTAAATGGTAGTTATTTTATTTCGTAACAAATTTTCGTGACACAATTAACAAAAATGAATATTTTCTCCCAAAACTTCATGCCCTGACCTCTAAAATGAGATTCCTCCCAGCTTTCTACGACCTACCGTTCGCTCACAATTTCATTTGCAAATTTGTGCTTACGGAATTAGATATATAGATTGCATAGTCGTATCCGTTTGATGCTGCTATCTATTTTATTGTTTTTATTTCCTGGTTGAAATCCGTTTTGCGATTACTTATTTTACTGAAAACCCATAAAGAAACCAAACTCTTGTGAAAACATTATAGAAAGGGCATTTTCCATTTGTACCATTTTGAGAGAGAAGTCGCTTCATTGATTGGTCTACACCAACGATGTATAATTTATTCCCGCCATGTTTTGTTTTTAGTCAGTTGTATAGTTTATTACGTTGAGTATGCACGGTGATTTTTTGAAAACTTGTGACCCCTACTATTTAATTAAAAATCTGAAAGAGATCTCAGGACCTTTATTCACTGCCAAGTGTTTAGCTTAGAAAAGCTATTTACACAATCCTAAAACACCCTTTAATTTCTACCATCCCATCTCAAAAATTTGCAATGGGTACATATGGTTTGTGTTTTCAAAGCCCTTTTAAACAATGCAAAGTGGTAAGAAGGAAAAGATCGGCTAACTCATTCGTTCGCTATGCTCAAAAATGCTATTTTATTAAACTATTATACGAATTTATTATACTAATATAAATGCAATATTAGGAGTAAAAACTACGAAATGCGTTAGTGGTTAAACAAACTGGTTATAAGGTAAGTTATTGATTAAAAAAACAGGTTATTGTTTAAATAGGAAAAACGTTTCCTCTCCATCCAATAAAAATTATGAAGGGTCAGATATGTTACAAATATGTTCTTTTATGCACCCCAAGGCATATAAAAGTTCTGTTTAGTATATTTCGCACTAAGACCCGAAAGTGGTGCTTTGCCGGCCCGAGTCGTGTTTAACGTTTGAGGGCAATGCAAAATCCTTTCGGCGGAGGTGAGAACGCTATTTTCCACCGTACTACACTATGTAGACTTAGAAGAAATACGCTATTTAAACCATATTTATTTTAATAAAAATACAAAACTAATCTCAAAAACTACTTAGGCTAGTGTAAATTCAGCGGTAACTTTACACAGAAACGTTCAAGAACTAACCAACAAAAAAAACAGCAACAACATTAATGTCGTTAAATAATAACAATACTAGTAGTTCTGTGAACAGTATAACTCGCTCGATGAAATAAGAAATTTGGTTTTGAGCTTATGTTAAAAATAGTGTGCAGTAAGGAAGTAAGCACAAGGTTTAGCCAGTGAAACATTATTTACAATTCCCGCGATTCCGGGATTTCTAGTTCTCGTTTTTATTTCTTTTCTTGAGCTTTAACTGCTAAAGATTTTCTTTTAGGGGACATTTTTGTTAGCAGTCTTGTAGTAGGAACATAAAAACTGGTGTTTTCAAAATAAGAAATTTGAAATTGATAAATATTTTTATACAGTTCTATTTAGAACTAAATTACGAAACTTTTTTACATTTATGAAAAAAATTACAAAAAATGTTGACTACTTTTTATGTAGGCCTAAAGTTGAACTTTTTCCTTTCGTTACTGAACATGCTTGTTTCTTGAGCTAATAACTTTGTTAATTTTACTTCAATATACTTTCTCTATACCTTTATTTTTTAACCTTTCTACGTAATAATCACTAATATTTTAAAGCGGACGCACCTGTGTGTTCATAGCACATAGGCGTAAAATTGGCGTGCGAAGCACGCAATGCACTGTGTATTGAAAATACTCCCAATACAGGGGTTGGCGTGAGAAGTACGCAATGCACTGTGTATTGAAAATTCTCTCGATAGTAGGGTTGGCGTGCAATGCACTCTGCGTCGGCGGTTTCTCATAGTGTTCAGTGTCAAGCTCACATGTGCTTCCTTAGCAGTGAACGTGTTAAACACAGATGTACCGGGTGCTGGTGTTTTTAGTCAGGTTAGTAGCGGTTTGCTCAAGTGTCAGCATTCGCGTCGATATCTGTAGTAAGCGTTGTAAATTTACTCTTAAAACTCGTGTATTCAACCTCTAATGTTGCACTTTAGTACCGATTTGTAAAAAAATAAATTTGTAGACAATATTTAAATACTGTAATATAACAATTTATTGCAATACAAAACTATTTCGAAAATATAAAGTAAGACACACAGGATATTGTATTCCCTTGATCTATGAGAAGTTTATTGATCAAATTTGTGGTTCAAGTAACACTATGTGAACTACGTTTACAAAACAATAATTTTCAAGTATAGGCTACAGT
The DNA here is from genome assembly GCA_018207615.1 of Philaenus spumarius. Classification (NCBI taxonomy): domain Eukaryota; kingdom Metazoa; phylum Arthropoda; class Insecta; order Hemiptera; family Aphrophoridae; genus Philaenus; species Philaenus spumarius. The sequence goes on along the minus strand of JAGFPH010002515.1, from coordinate 82,774 downwards.
TCAATTCTTTGCTTTATTCTCCGCACTTTGTTATAATAATATTTCATTTTTGGGCAAATCATTTTATGTTCCTAAATTACTATTAGGCCAGGCCTATGGTGTTGTTAGCAGTCTTGTAGTAGGAACAAAAAAACTGGTGTTTTCATAATAATAAATTTGAAATTGATATATATATTTATACAGTTCTAATTAGAACTAAATTACCAAAATTATGTACATTTAAAAGACAAAAAAGAAAGAACAATTAATTTATATAAGTTTTTGTGTAGGCCTAAAGTTGTACTTTTTCCTTCTGTTACTGAACATTTTTTGTTTCTTGAGCTAATAACTTTGCAAATTTTACATCAATCAATGTTTACTTACATATATGAATTCTATGAACCTTTATCTACAAAAAAGCTATGGAACACTTTTGAATCGGTTTAGAATAAACGTATAAAAACATGGTTGAAATAAAAAACTTGGACGATTTTTAACAAATTTGAAGTTTACGGCCATTTTGTGAGCTTACCGTTAGAGATTCGGAAAAAAATCAAGAATACAATTTTGTTGAAAATCTAATTTGCTACTGGCAAAATGTTATTAGTTTTTAAATTCGACTTACGGTTAAGCCACAAACTGGCTTTGGAAAAAAGCTTACACCGAGAGAAACGGTCCGGCCGCCATTTTATTTTATTTAAGGGGTTAAAATGAAAAATTGAAAAAACCGTATATATATAGGCCTACATGGCTCGGCCTAGGAATAAGGAACATTCATGCAAAAAATCATCAATATCGATCAATATGTTTGGCCGCAATCGTGAGACAGACAGACACACAGACGAAATGCCGAACGGTCGAGTTAAAACAGAGACCTCGCTTCGCTCGGTCAACAATAATCAGCTGTTTACACGGGTATCCACTTGCCACATATTAATGTATCGATTGAGTTTGTTTGAATGCACAGCTGTTTTACTTTGCGGCCCTAAGGCGTTGTAAAATTGCCCAGGCCTAGGGCAACAAATCATAACTTTCTGCCCGAATATTATGTCCGCAAAAGAGCTAATTACAATGTAGTATGGTGAAAATTTATTTTAAGCAATTCAAAAAATCAAACGCTTTAATATACTTTTTGTGCATACTGTACGTACAACTTACGTGGATATTATATCCCATAATTAATGGCGTGTATACAAATGTAACCATATCATTCTGTAAACTGTTCAGTATCCCTTCCCCCCTCTCCCGTCTAGTCTAACGTAAACAATAATATTGATATCCGATATTACTGTCCCCCCCATCTTACCTCAGGCGTCCATTACAGCTGTTGGGTTCCGAACCACGTTCCATATGAACCGTAAACAAGTCTAAGCCCAATACGGCGGAGATAATTTTAAAGCCTTATCTCTGTTATTCCTGAATAGTAAATGCCAGGGGTTGGATAAGCTTTTATTGATTAGAAGGTCGGACGGAGTAAACATAGTATAGGATAGCACTTCTTAATCCGGCATTGATTTTTTTAATCTTTTTTATATGGCTTACAGAAAAAAGTTATAAACACGGTTTTGTGTGCTAAATGTGTATTAATTGTTTGAACAATAAATAAACAATTAGTTTAGGCAAATTTTAATTAGTTCAATGAGTTTCAAATAAATTTTACTTAAACTTATATGTTATAAAGGTTTTTGACGTTGCGGGACAAGAATATGATGCCAAAAGATACAAATTAAAAGTTACTAACCTGATGTGGTCGACTATTAATAAGTGGTGAATGTAGTTGCGCGCACAATGCACCAACCGGTACGACCGGCACGGAAGGCCAGGATTTTTATAAAAGTCAAATGCATGTTTCTTTGCATATTTTAGGTTTCCTAAAAATACTGAAATTATGTTTCCCATTGTAGATTTGTATGGTGAGGTCAAGAAAATTTGTTTGATTATGTTGCCCTATTTCCATAGTGAATTGTATTGCCACATTAATAGAATTTAAATAATTTAACAATAACTGAAAATGACGGTCAGATCCTTCAAATAAACTTGAAACATCATCTACATATCTGTACCAATATGTAACGTTAGACTTGAATGGGTTATTACTGTCAAAGGTCCTCTGTCATAGCTCAACGGCTATGGTACTTGCCTTATAAGCAAGACGTCCCGGGTTCAAATCCCGCGGGGGACCATAAAATATTAAAAACCCAAAAAAACATGCTCGTTAGCCGAAAGGCCCAAAGTGGCATGGAAAAGCAGAAAAAAAAAAAAAAAATTATTACTGTCAAAGTATGTTGATGTCAAAATTGTCCATACAAATCTCGGCTAGCAAGGGAGATCCCATTGCCAAACCATCGATTTGAGCAAACGCTTTGTTTTGAAATTGAAAATAATTTCGATCAAGACATACTTTAATGACATTCATTAACCCTACAAGGGTCCACTTTAGTTTGATCTAATAATTTTTCTACGCTATGCAAACAGACTTTGACAGGAATACTTGTAAATAAACTTTTAACGTAAAACGAATTGTGTTTGTTTTTTAATTGAACTTGGAATTCTACCAAGTACCTTCGGTCATCACTATTAATCGTATACATGAACAATAGTTACACTCAATTAGTACCGGTACTGTAAAGTTATTACGCATTGTCTTTTAATAGCTATAGAAAGTATCCAAGTATATCAATTTGTTCTTAGCCAGTATTTAAACAGATATTTGTAACTGGTATAAACATATTTGAAAGTATCGATATCTTTAGCATCGGACACTGGAAAGTATGCCTTTACTCCATCTATAAGTAATACTGATATAGGCCTATACTGCCGCGGGACACACTGGACCTACGCATAACTTTCACACAGGACTGTACTCTGATAACAATTTCAACCCATTGCACATACATGGCACTTTAATACTGGTCGCTTATCTGAACCATGTGCCGATATCATTAACCGATTTATCACCCCCCTCCCCTACCACCACAACATTACTTATCTACCAGGTATTTCATCTTATCTCTCCCTCCCTCAGCTCGATTCGCCCACTTTGTCACCCAGTGTTTAGACGCTGTTTGCATCCTCTGATTGGCAGTTCTTCTTGTGTGAGTATTATTTGTTTACATTTATTCATTCCCTACGGGGTGTTCTACTAGTTATGCACCATTGTAATCTTGTAGTCTATAGAAGTTAGCTGTATTCTGTACTTTTGAAATGCGTTAGGATTTTCTGAGGTGATAAAATCTACAAGGAGTGTTATTGGCTTACCAAGGTAACCAAACGTTATTTCCGTTATTTGAAAATGTGAAATCGTCCAAAATTTGAACCAAATCGGACTTAAAATGCGGCCGCTAGAATGCGAACACATATTTCCCAAATTATTGTTTGAAACCCTGAATCATAGGCCTATAAACTTAATTTTGGAAATTTGCTCAACTCACGTCAGCGGTTCAGCTGCGAGGTCAAATTATTTTTTCGTTGATTAGAACTTTGTTTGACATTATAATAGAAATTGTTTTTTCTTTTGAATTTTATATAAAGTTAACGATTTTTCACTTATTAGACATCACAAAGTTTAAACAACTACCGTTTGGAAACGGTTATAAAAAGCCGGTTATTTCTTTTTCTTTTGGGTATTTATAACAATATGTAAGTCTGTCACGCATCAGTTCAACTTTATATCATTTAAGTTTAAAAGAATATGATTTTTTTGTTGAAACACAAAATGTTTGCGAGATGTAAACCTTCAGAAAATGTATTTTAATGCTTGCATGTACAATCATTTGCTGAATTGTTGAAACTATTTTAGTCGCACTGTATTTAAAGGTAATGTTTACAGAAAATTCTTGGCAATCCAATCAATGTTTTCAAAACGGTCTTTACAATCAACCTAGTGTTTTAAAATAACGTGCTTACAATTTATCTATTATTTTTAGAACGATCTTTATTTATAAAAAATCATACTAGGAAAATAATAATGTTTTTATTACGGTCTCTATAATCCAACCAATGTTTTTCGAACGGTCTCGATGTATAACGAGTTTTAAGATGACAACTCAACGAAATCTTTAGACACCAGATGGCGCTGTTTAATGTTCACTACGGCTTTAATGGACCAATAATTTATTATTTTTTACCGTGGGCTAAAGTTAAGAAGTTATGAAATGTTACGACACATAAAACCGGAGGAAATATAAAATAAATTTAACGCCTATATTCCATTTTCTTGGCGCGAACCGACTTATAGGACGGAATGTTAGGGCGCTATAAATTAATAGAACGTTAAAAACCGTTAAATTTAGGAGGAATTTCGGAGGGCAAAGTTTGTATTGATCAAATATATCTGTTATATAAAGCTAACCGACATGAAACCTTATCCATACTGCTACAGAATGAACGGGAAAATTATGCATTTTATATGTTTGGTTATTAGGTTCTGACTCAAAATTACTTACCTGTTGTCGATGAAATAAATTTTATTTGTTATGTTTTCTGAGTTAAATTGTCCGTTTTACCAATGAATACAGAACTTATAAGAAGTGCAACGCTTATGGAGAACAGCCAGCACGGTTGGTTGCCGCCAAACAGCTTAGCGCTGGCTGAAAATGTCCATCCGTCTGTGACTCATCAATCCTCCGCACTAGGTGTGAGTGAGACAGAGAATGGCTGGCTCATTCTCTGTCGTACTCATACAGATAGTGCCAGGTAGCGTGAAGCGTCACTTGAGCATGCGCTGTAACGTCTTACCCTCTCCTACTCGACTGTGAGTCTTCAGTACAGTCACCACCAAAAAGTAGTCAGTTGCTGTCTAGCCACGGTTCGGTTGCTGTCGCTGTGAACGCATTTTAGCCCAGTCAATGCTCTGACTGTACTCCTCCGCGAGGGGGGAAATGTGGTGGGAGCCGGCGTAGGAGACTTGCAACTCCCCTCTTCGCGCTCCATCTTAATTGGTCCTATCTGTACTGCCGTACCGACGACATTAGCGCTCTCGCTACCTAGCGGTTGCCGCGCTAAGCTTGCCAGATTCAAGTAAAACTAGGCTGAATATTTAACATTGGCGTTGCGCTTCTTATAAGTTCTGCATTCATTGGTTTTACTATGCTACTTCAAAATTGATAAAAAAAACCTCCGTTTGGATACTTTGTCTAAACAGTTAAAAAGAAATTAAAATTTTGTTCTGCGTGCCTAATACAAATAATATCCTGGAATGTCCCAACTTACGGAGGGAGAAACAAGAGCCTATAGCGTATTGTAGGGGGAGCAGAGTGGCAAACACTACTCCAGTCTGCAACAATAGGAATCTCCAGACAATGTCTTAGGTTCGAATTGAGTTACTGGTGTTCGTTTACTTACTATGTACGCTGCTCCCCCACCTTTATTAGTCTTATCTGACATACAGTTAAGACGTTAGGCAAAACAATCGTAATACTAGTAAAATTAATATTTTTTCTTTGACCTGGTGAATCGTTCGAAACAAAATATTTGTAGTGAAAGGGTTATATGGAAGCGTAAAGCACTGCTCGATTATCGTGAGAAGAATATTCAGAATTAACTTCTATAAAAGCGAGAGTACGTACATACGTCCGTGAGTAACGCAAGAGTATAGCACATGCGCATGTTCGTATAAAATAGCTGTAATTTTTAAGACATAGCCTACGTTACGTTATTGAGCAGCTGTCAACAATAAACCCCCCACTTTAGACGTACAACAGCTGATTTCGCACATCATCCGTAATACTTCAACAAAACCTAGTCTAGATTTTACTTTGGGGTTAAGTTTACAAGTTTACAACTTCAATCAAACTTCATGTAATGTCTGGATAAACTAATGTAGGCTATAATATGATAAATTATGATCGGCTTTGCGGTTGGAATTTGTTTAAAATCTATGTATTTTTACATTTTTTTTGTTTAGTTAATTCTTGGCAAACTTTAGGCCTACAAACATAAAACAATATTTAAAACTATCTTTATCTTGGGGCTTTAGGTCCGAATTATTGCTATTTCAATAGAATCTTAAATGTTTGAGCTTCTGTTAGTTTTCAATTACTGGAATACTGTCGATGAATACCTTAAGGGAATTTTAAGATGCACAGTAATACAGTTTACCCTAAATGCCTGTATTTAAATAATTTGGGTTTAAGTCTTGACCAAGTCGACCTATAATTAGAATGTATGATCTTTTTTTGGTTTTCCAAAATTTATTTCATGGTCTCTGTAGATTTATCATGTAGAAAATCTCTAATGACATATACTCGGTTGATATAACGTGTAAATAGTGTCTTCTATAGAACGACATAAACAAAATCATAGTAACATAACAATTAATTATACATTTTCAACGACTTCTAACCTCAAAATAAGTCATATGAATATAGCCTCTATTAGTACTATAACACATTAAACTTAATATTTTTCTCATGTATAACAAATTAATCTGAACGTGATTTCACGTTATTTTATTAGTTTATTAAAATTTTTATAAACTGAAAATTGTAGGAAAGAGTCGATATGTATTTACCTTTTTTATCAAAGTCAAGTTAGATTCAATTTGATTTTTTGATTTCTAGTTTTCTGCGCTGAAAGTTCTACCCAGTTAAACTAATAAACACTGGGAAGAGCTGCTTATATCGCATGTAAATCGAACCTATAAGGTTACAACTATAGCAGACTAACGCCTTTAGCCTCACTTCCGTCCCACTTCCTAAATTCAGCAAAATGGAAAAGCAATGCTTATTTGTATTTCGTTTTCAGGAGTCACTTATACATTTATATTAGTTTTATGGCTCGACAGACCCAGCCACCATCTTGAATTTCAACTCCCATAAGAGCAATGTTAAACGGGTAGTAAGATTTCTGGAGTATGAATGATCAGAAAATTATTCTGAATGTGTAATTTTATTATTTTAAAGGTAAAATTAGTCCGAATGTGGATATTTTTTAGTTTTAAAAGTGTGATTTTAACTAAATTTGTACTTTCACTTAACCAAAAATTAAAATTTTCGTTTTTTTCTTATTCAATAATGCAAATATAAGAAATGTAAAAAGACCACCACATTCGAAATTTAAATACATTCCAAATAAAAGTAATTTTAATAATTTTGGATTACTTATAACGAAAAAATCCACTTGGTACACACTTGCTGCAAATGGACGCGGGACGCTGCGTCCCTTTCAATCGGATAGGAAGAAGTACATAGGAACTGATGGTGCGTTACACACGTAACGCCGATACCTATGTAACTCTAGCGTCTGAGGATTTTTTTTAAATTTCCATAATCTTTAAACTTTTTATAGTTTTTACTTAAACTTTAAACTATTTTTTTTAAACATTAAACTTTTTAACTTTAATCATTTTATACTTTTCTTAATTACTGTACATTTAAATATAACATTATTTATTTAAAAATGAACAGAGAGTTATAGCAATATGGGTTTATGCAAATTTTAAAAATAATGAAAATAAATAAATATGTTCTAAATCTTAAATTAAAGGATTTTACAAACCTCAATGTCACTGCCATCATCTCCAAGGGAGGTATGGGAGATCTCATGCAGGTTTCTTTTCCTTGTAATGCATCGCTGATTCGATCGGCCAATTCGTCGTTTCGTCAAAGGATCGAATTGACATTCGAAAATAATTAAAAAAACTTGTCATCATCTTCTCTTAGATCCATCAGACATACATTAAAAGCACCCTTCAAGCACCTCTCGCTGTTGTATGGATGAATCCAGTACTTGCTATTGTTAATTGCACTTTCACGATTTACGTATTTGTACACTAAGTATGAAAAAACAACTTTCTTTTTTAATATTTGAGCTTGTGTACGATCCATCTCGGTTGGTGGCAAATGAAAGAGTTGATGTGGCTTATAAACGTGGGACGTCGAACGGACGCAGGTAGGACGCCGATGGGACGCAGATAGGACGCACATAAGGCACAGATGGACGCAAATTTAATGGACGCAGCGTCCCGCGTCCATTTGCAGCAAGTGTGTACCGGGCCATTGTGGAAGCATGAACTGATGGAAATATATGTGAAGAAGCGGGCCGCGCAGGTAGGGATGTAAGTGTCGAAGGGAGGAGGTATGTTATGTGTGGCGGGGTGGGGATTTGACTGCTGAGTACACTACTACCCAGTCTGTTTTTTACGGCTATGTTTTTAAAAGTTTTGTACAGTATTTATAAATAATGTATACAATATTTATAATAATATATACAATATTTATAACGATATATACAATATTTATAACAATTTCATTAAGTTGATTATAGTCCAGAAATAATAAAACGCTACAATGTTTTTAGAAAAGGCAGCGCATTAGATAACGCGACTAACCTCTGTCACCGACTGACTCGCTACGCTGACCTCCACGATATTAGCGCATGCGCATTGGTCGTCCCTGCTTCTGCGCATACAGCCAACCGCTTCTTCACATATATTTCCTACTGTACGCGCCGAATTTGTGTTCCTACTCTAGTGTTTAGCCTGCACTCTGGTGGTTATCACATCAACTTATTGCTCGCTGAGGAATACTAGAAAAATAATATATCTGTTAATGTTCAATGTGTGAGAGAAAGCTGTGTTTAAAAACTCACATACTTTGTCAATCATGCGCTTTTCAGTACGTTTACAGTCAGGGTTACGTATGTAACCCTCTATTTTCCGCCTTTATGAAGCTGCCCTCTATTTGACAGCGGAAGAATGACCAACTAGCAAACTAAATGCTGGTAGTGTACAGCTCTGATACTTGGAGAGCTACGGTCAACTCAGAACATTAAATTCGGAGAGTAAAGGGGAGCCCTGCTTTTCCCGGCTCCCTGACGTTTGTTATCACCCCCTATTAAAATGAGATCCGGAACCGAAAATAAGTCCGAAGATCCTTTTGTTATAACTATAGTTATTTATAACCGCAGTTCTAACAAGTCAACTTATCAAATTCCTATATTTACGATTAAATATTTTTCTCAGCAGGTCAAAACTCTCCCGATTTTAAATTTATTTCCCAATTTAAACATTCCAGAATTTGTTTTACTTTTATCACTGGAACATTCTTTTTGCGTGTTTAGACATCCAACTGCCGTAAATGGAAGGCTTGGGGTATGGTATCGGTTGCCGATACTATACTATCGATACTATCGAGATTTCCCGATCATAACGGCCGAAGTATGTCTATATTCTATTAATTGGTTTTGAAAATGTAGTTTTCAAGGTATTTTGGAAAATATTGTTAAAAAACTACCCCCTCTCTTTCAATAGTGCAGCTATAAAAAAAACGAAGTGTTAGAGGTAACTCATATTCTCTATATAAACTTTGACAGTGCGCTAATGAAAACCAGTTTGCGTGACCTCTATTACCTCATCCGTCTTTCTCTGTCACCGTTAACTCTTTCACTGTTGTTAGGAAAATAATATTATTTTTTGTTATTGTTTTGTTTTTAGAGGTTATGTATAATCTCTTAATAGTATTCTCTTAGATCGCCTTAAGGGAACTATTAAATAATATTCAATGTTTATTAAAAAAAAACTAGGGGAAACCCCTACGTTCTCCATATGTCAACCCCGTTGGAACCTTCTAAACACATAATCTTGTTATGTTTTCTTTATACTAAGGTGTAGGATTAATATAAACCTCAAAGCTAAGATGGTAGATAATGTTAAAGGTTCAAATAAAATGATTTCGAATATTTTATAACAGCAGTTATAATAACGGTTAAAAGAACCAGCAAGGCTCAGGACTACACTTTAATTAAAACCTAACCTAAAAGTTAGAAATAAAAATAATTGCTTCAAAGTTTGAAATCATGGGTTAATGCAAATATTAGAGCAAACAGCAGGTTCATCTGTTATTTTATTCAGTTGGTTGCTACGGTAATGAATTTAAATACAATCAATAAATATGTGTTGGTTCATCAGTCTAGGACTAATCTAAGGATTTTTTCCGACTAAATTTGCAAATATTGAAATACAATTTTTTTCATGAAAATGAATTATAGAATATGTTACTCAGGGATAATGAAACTTTTTTTCAATCGGTTCAGTAGTGCCAGAGATTACCCCCTACATACAAATAAAAAAATGTACCTCTTTATAATACTAGTATAGATTTAGATAAGTTAATTTCAATGTTTCTTTTGAGAAGTTAACAACTTCCAGAGAGCTGTCAGACCGGCAATCTTATAACGAGTTTTCATGGTAATTCCTGCAATTTGTTGTTTTTTTCGGTAGGATGACATGCAATTACACAGACCTCTCTCAAGAGAGGTATTGTGGGACTCACCTCTCACGTGCATGCAAGTGAGAAGCACTACCAACTAAAACATCCTCCCTCTCCCACACGGACATGCACTGGCGATAGTGGTAGCAGCATCTAGGGATCTCCCTAATGGCTGCCAGCTGCAAACTAGATACACTCAATGAAACATAAAATTAATGGCTACCATTAATTGGACGTCATTTTGGAGTCGCTGCAATCTCACCTAAACGACGAATCGTCCAAGATGGCGTCAAACCGATGCCTACGGTCTTCAATGATGTCGAGTCTCTTGCAGATCTCGGCTATATGCAGTTAGCCTGAGTCGCGTCATCCAGAAGCAATTTAGAAGAAAACATCTAAAGGTGGAGATACCGGCTGACCTTATAACTGTCGTGTTCCTCACATACAATGGTTGGCGTCTAAGTCTAATAAGAGCCGCTGTCTGAAGTCTCTCCACAGTTTCTTCCTGTTTAATTTGCTGGCAAGCGCCCATCAAGCCGAGGACTCGTACATCACCACGGATCGCACTATTAACAGAACATTATTGACTTTAGCTCTTAACGCCGTTCCAATAAGGGCGAGAGGCAGCCCTGGATTCGCTTTCCTTCGGTGGCTTTGTTCTGCACGTGTCGCCTAAAGTTGAGTCTGCTGTCCAGTGTAATGCCAAGGTATTGACAGTAGGCTTCCAAGGGATAGCCACTCCGTCAAGTTCTACAACACGAAGTATGTGTCATTCAGCATCTTTTCCTAAAACAGATTTAATCGGATTGGTTAACCTTGATGCACCATTTCTGCAGCCACGGGAACAAAACATCCAGATTTTCGAAAGTGCGCCAGATAAAATTAGAACTAATACAAAAATGTGGTGCTGGAGAGGGAAAAAAATACACAAAAATAAAAATATCATCAACCTAAACATAAAATTTGTACATTTGCAGTTAATAAAATGCTCTAAACAAATTATAAAATTAATTACATTACTACGCGTTATGACATGGCTATTAATTTCCAATTTGCAAAGCTAAACACAGATGGCGTTTCTCTCTGTTATTTAAAAAACATTCCTATCATTCACGCAAAAAACTCTGGCTCTGCTTTTCATGAGTGCACAATAATTTGTTTGCTTTTGCTTGGCCGAGAGTCACTGCGGGTGTTTGGGAGCGAAGGGAGCAGTAGCCATCTAGTTTAAATAATATGTTTATTAATGAATTAATTAAAATTAAAGTTTGTGTACTTACAGTTAGTAAAACATGTAAAACTCTTAATAAAAACAGAAAAAAGCTTACCAAAAATCAAGATTCAATCAGTTACAATGTGCTTAGGTTGGCAGCACTTCTCATTACTCTCTTTCCTAAAATAAAGACTGTCGGCTGAGTGTCTAAGTTGCATTGTTTTTTAAAAAGTTCTCTGGCTCTGCTTTTCATGAGTACACAATAATTTGTGTGGTTTTGCTTGGCCGAGAGTCACTGCGGGCGTTTGGGTGCGAAGGGAGCAGTAGTGATTAATTAATATGTTTATTAATTAGTTAAACTTTAAGTTTGTGTACATACAGTTAGTAAAACAAATAAAACTCATAAAAACATGATGAAAGCTTACCACAAACCAAGATTTCAATCAGTTCAATGTGCTAAGGTTGGCAGTGCTTCTCATTACTTTCTTAAAGTGAAATTAAAGATTGTCGGTTGAGTGTTTAAGTTGCATTATTTAGCCGAATTTTTGAAGAAAATAAGAGCTATTACACTCGACCCAACTTGAAAACGGTTCGTCGGAGGAGGGTAAAACTTCTTTTCTATCCGTTTCAGACCATTTGGAGACGATACCCAATATATATAAATATATATATATATATATATATATATATATATATATATATGTTTTAATCCCGGATTGATAAGTGGTAGTAAATATGCTTCAAAATTGTTGATTTTTTGGTGAAAGGGTTCTAGTAGGATTCTTCAGATACAATTTTTTTTGTTTTTCGATCCGATTCAAAATGGCGGAGTTATACCGATTAATCGTTTTTAGGTAGGGATTTAAGGGTATAAAAGTATATGGGTTTTTCTCACCTTAATAAAATGGTAGTAAATATGCTTAAAAATAGCTGACATTTTAGTGGAACGGTCGTTGTAGGATTTCCCAGACACTGATATTTTTATTGTTCGATTTTACACAAAATGGCGGCTTGTTTGATTCAAACCAAAATGGCAAAGTTAGAGCGAGAAAATTGCATTATTTCTCCCATTTATAAGCCCGTGTGCAGTTTTTAAGCTATATCGTTTGAAAGATAATTAAATTTACTACAATCCTGTGCAAAGGTAATTCAGGTACAGTCCCCGGAACAAGGAACAAAATTGATAGGAAGCTCCTGATAAATAATGTTTTCTCTATCCGTGTAAAATTTTTGCTCAATTTCTCCCACTCAGAAGCCCGTGTGCAATTTTTGAGCTATTTCGTTTGAAAGGTAATTCAATTTACTACAATTCTGTGCAAAGGTATTTCAGGTACAGTCACCGGAATAAGGAAAAAAATTGATAGGAAGCTCCATATAACTGATTTTTTCAATATCCGTGTAAGGTTTTTGCGCAATTTCTCCCACTCATAAGCCCGTGTGCAATTTTT